>OZ026621.1:71574984-71794984 GCA_964020975.1 Hermodice carunculata
ACGCCTCCCTGGTAATATCAAACCAAAGAATAGCACTCTTCCGTAAAAAAGATGCACAAAAATCACAAGAAAAAAAGTAAAGTACGATTGAGCATGTGCAGTGAGGTCCTCCATTTACGTCACATATTATTAAATATGACGTTCTTCCACGAGACACAGATATGTACAGTGGTCAAAAACTTAAAACTGCGAAGAGAACTGTTTTGACCGTGCGAAAACTTGGTTAACTTTTTGTCACCACTAGGCTCACAGCCTTGTTCCTAAGAAAGATAACCAGGAAGGATAAAGAAAAGAGATTCAGGCTACTAGGGGCACTTAACAAGTTGAATAGGTAAGACGTCGGTTTTTTATGTTGAATGACCTCTGATCTAAAACGGCAGTACTGAAACAGTGACTTGTTTTATTACGTAAAATATAATTTCAAATACCTGTTCTCCGTCATAGGTCCAAGAGCCGAACATTAAGAAGCACTCTTGCTCGTCAAAGGGAAAAAACTCAATTTTGATATCACAAGAAGATTTAAAAACAGCTGGCGGGTTCCATGTTATCCTGCCCGTGTAGTTTATGGTGGCTTTTGTACTTCCAGACCCCTCATAATTGCCGTCTGCACTGTAAACAGCGAAACAACAAATGACAATATTATACACAACTTTAAAAACCCTTGGCGCCCCTAGCGGCAGAGCGCTACACTTTAATGCGGAGCGAGGGTTGTGCATGATATCCGTCGACTGCATAGCCAGCATTCCTGAACACGCTTTTCAATGTGGAGTCAAGTCGATTGATTTTTGAGGGGAAATGGGAACTATTTCCATCATTCCTGCGGTTATGAGTCCCTTGTTAGTTTACTTTAATGTCTGTAAAATGTTTAAAGATATATAAAGTGAAAGAATAATAGTGGTGAGTTATTACAGTAGAGAAGTCAGTCGGAATTCTCATCATTACATCTTTTCGCGCTTACTGAGCAGTGATAAATTGCAAACAACAAAACACATACATCGTTAAAATAGTTGCAGGGACTTTTTTACATATAATTTCAGTTGCATGAATTGTGTGAAATACCGTATGGCTGGGCATAGGGATGGTTACTACCATATTTACCCGCCACCCATTCGGAATCTCACACATAATAGACCAATAAACGCACACGCGACTTTAAACATCACGCTGTCCAGCCGCAACAGATGTAACAGGCATATAGTTGGTTATTTTATAAATTGCCATGCCATTTAAAATATGCTGTAAGCTTTTATTAAGATCCCATCCTGTATAAACACTATCCACCCCCCCCCCCCGAAATACATTTCTAAATGAAAAGCTATGAGCGATTTCAGCCTGTCACAAATAGTTACATGGGAAAAGGTCATTTGAGAAATAACCTACAAAGTCAAATCAGCGTTTTGAACTGCTAAATCGATATTTAAAAAAAAAATGTTTTTTTCCCGCCACTTTTTTCCCAAGCACTTCAATGTGTAGCGTTGTGGCCAATGTTCTGATCACAATCTCTTCCAGGGTTTCTGAGGGACGAACCATTAGAATCTTTGAGGGGGGGGGGGGGGTATGCATTTTAGTAAAACATGCAATATTTTCCAGTTGCCCATAACAGTACATTGTTTTTTTCACCCAACCTCACAATATTTTTTTTAATACTGAAACCCATGGATGTATAAATTTTAGCTGGATATTGAAATGTGAATTTTCCTGGTGATTAAGACAACAACTGTTATACTGGTTTTACATGTACTAGAATATCTATTGCACACTTTTACTCCAGTATTAAATATTGATATGTTAATGTCAGAACAATGTTCTTACTAGCACCACATTGCTAATATTAATATTCTACCTTTATATTCTGTAAATACAAGCATATAACATAGATCATTTGAGTTTGAAAAAAAAATTCTAGGCTTTGTAACTAAAAATGAAAACATAAGTGAAGCATAAATAAAATCAGACGTTCGCAAGTTTAGAAGTCCTTTGGATGATCTCCTGCCTAAAAAGCATGATTTAGCTTATAGATAAAACAAAAAACCCAAGATTCTACACGCCATTTGAAAAATTACAATTCTAAAAAAAAAACAACTAACATAGATCCATGGCACTGGGAAAAAGCACATCCAATTACACTCTATAAAGTGTTTGTGACACTATGAACCTTAATAGAGCACTGGAACTAGATATATATCTGTTTGAACCTGCATTGCGAAACTGACTTCAGATTCACGTTTCTCATGAAACGACGTTTCATTTAAGTACCTGCAAGCCTAGGTTTAATTCGGAAGTTTCCCCACAAAAATTTGACCCAGATCAACAGGTTTCCTCTGGGCACTTCTTGAGACACACCCAAAAAAGGGCCGAGAGGAAACTTTTTGTCTCAGCCTCAAATGAATCACTTTAAGGGTTAAATGGAAACCATACCTGCATACAATTTATGAAATAAGTAAGACCATACTGCTACATCATCACAACAATAGTGAGTATTCTGCATGTATATGCAAATGTGCTTATAGTATTTCATCATGGCTGGGCAAGCTTGGAACTGTATATGAAAAGATGAAGTAGGTGTGGGATGCAGCCAAAACATTCTAATACGCATAATAATATCCATATAGCACCTTATGAAATCAGTAGTACAGTGTCTGGCTTGCAATGATTATCTATTTAGCGCTTCAATTGTTTAAAGACACCGGAATAATAATTAACATATGAACAGTGCACTTGCTGACTTGTATACACCTTCATTCACTGTGACTTTTGATATGACCTACTGGAACGGGCTTGGAATCATGATCCAATGATATAAATTAAAAAGAAAAAAACTACAGTTAATACTGTCTTGCCACCTGAGAAATAATGCAATTTAGCACACATCACTTTGTAATGACTAACAGTCTAAATGACTAAAAATTATAATCCAGTGGTATTACATTGATGTAGTAGACATGCACTTCACTATATCATGTATATAATGTATTGCCAAACTAAATCTCAATGAAACATAAGTTGCTCATATAACACTAATATGGACATTGCAACTCTTTCAGTGCTGAAATGTAGGCTCAGTCAATAGCTTGCCTCGGCACACTTTGCATATCAGCTACCAAGCGTTTTCAACACTGCTAATTGAATTGTACTTTTTTACTATAAACAGTACAAAATTTTTGCCTTTCGAGGCAGTATTTTATTTTTTATGGTAAACGAGGCAGTACATTTTTCACTAATTTTGAGACGCGCATCATGTATTTAAAAAAAAATACATACCCCCCCCCCTCCCCCAAGATTCTAATGGTTGGTCCCTGAGACGCAACTTTATCCTTGTGACCCAGATTGTCACGTATGGTTCGTTGGTACTGATTGCATAAGAGCTTTTCGCGAAGCATCACACCATTTACATTTAAAAAAAAAAAACGAAAACAAAATTGTCATTCATCATGCAAACAGGAGACTCCTTCATTAACCGGGTTGCTGCTTGCAGTCCACGTATGAACATAATCAATGCACGTCTCTGTCTGGACGGAAGTGACAAACACAAACCACGACGACCGGTGGTTATTGTCTGAACGTAACGCTTCTTGATCAGAACAGCCAAGAAGCATTGGGTCTTGGGCTTTCAAGGTATCGGTGATACTAGGGTTCGGATATAACAATTTGTTTGGTTCTTGTGCAAACACGTCATAAGTAAGTCTCGTTAATAATTTACGATAAAGTGATGTACGGGGTGCTTATTTAATTTTATTCCCTGAATTGGAAATGTGTAGGCACGTGTACGTGTGCGATATATATATATATATATATATATATATATATATATATATATATATATATATATATATATATATATATATATATATATATATATATATATATATATACATGTAGAGAGGGAGAGAGAGAGACAGAGAGAGACAGAGAAAGAGAGAGGGGGAGGGAGGGAGAGAGAGAGAGAGAGAGAGAGGGGGGGAAATAGAGAAATTTCCTTTCTTTTTTATTTGATGATGCCAAAAAAATATAAATCATAATGTAATTGAATTTTATCGGCAGGCCTGGATTGCACTTTCTTGGGCAAACTATTTGACGAACAGGGTAATTGGTTGAACTCATGTGTAAAGGCAATAATTACTCACTTGTTAAACAGGACAATATCTGGCAGCCATATGGTGGACGGTGGCACGTACAAGTGAGACACGCCTCCATAATCGTTTGGATTCCAGGACAAACTGATATCCTCCCACTCCTTGTAACGGAAACAAATCTGTATACGTGCTACACAAAATCCCAACATTCACACGTAAATACATATACATACATTCATACATACATACATACATATATACATATATATATATATATATATATATATATATATATATATATATATATATATATATATATATATATATATATATATATATATATATATATATATATCCCCAATATTCAATAATGATCTAAGTAGAATGTTTTACCTGAGGGCTACTGATTAGCCTGTTAGGCTTCGTTCACATTGATTGACACTTTTATGGCGAATACGCATATAACTCAAATGTGAAATGCAGATGACATGGACAATTTCCCGTCATGGTGGACAGGGTCACTTGGCACAAATTCCTTAGTTTTTTTTTTTACACAGAACGCATGATACATTGCTGCTCATTGGAAGAAAAGTTCCCAAATTTTTCACACAGAACAATCTGGGGTAAAAAAACATTTTCACATGATACCGGTTGAAATCTGCATGAATTGCTCTGGACTCAACGTGTTCTGCAAAAATGTGCTAGCCATTTTTTTACAGCCTGGTAAATTTCACTGTTAACCTTGTCATCATAATTCCTATTCCCAGAAAATGATACATGTTTACGGAATGTCGTTTTTCAGCACAACCCCTTTAAGATATTTATCAATGACCGCCCTTTTATCAACTTTATTAATGAACGTATGGTAGTCAACTTGACGAGGCTGCTGACTCAGTGTGACTAGATGTGCATAATCAGGTATTAATCAGCTTCTGTAGTTTGGGCACTGGTGAGGCGTGTTGTGAAATATCTGAGGTGCATCTAACATACCTGAATGATCCAAACGTTGGTCGTCAAAATTTGGTTCTTCTCGTCCTGGTAGCAAAAGCCGAGAAACAAAAAGACAAAGCGTTTAAAATGGGTTGCTGTCAATGTTAATCAAGCATTATTCTTCAAGTTTATACTATGTCTGGTCCCGATATATTTAAAAAACGGATTCAGGATTCTGCACATTTTTATTCAACCATAATTCAAAATACAATGAAAACCTATTATAAAGACACTCAAATATCTGACACGTTCACTTAACAGCACACTTTATAAAGAACAAGAAGTACATTTACTATGTTATGTGATTCATTTATCTGACATATTCAGTTATTTGACGCTTTGCAGGGAACAGATGGTGTCATTATAAGGAAGTTTCACTGTAACAATAGTATAAAGCAAAATGATATATGAAAACATGTAAATTAGCATATAAATAGTTCAGAAAGGCATACGTAAAGATTTCTCTCTGATCAATAACATATCTTGTGTGCTACCCTACATAAAAAATCCAACCAAGTGATCATGAGTGCAATATCAGAGAAATATGATTTCAACAAAAAAGTTGTTTCACAGAAAAAAATGCTGTTCACAATTTGCGTTACAAACTTAAATGTGAAAATTTATAACCTGACAAGATGTTTTATATTTTCTAATAACAGTTTGCTTGACATAACACGGCAAACTTTGACAACTATGCTTGTAGACCTTTTCTTTTGTCAGTTTAGTTGGGGAATTAAGAGCTAGGTTACTTTCCGATGAATATATTTTCGCAAAAGTATGCACAGGTCGTATTACACAAACGAATTTCTTCTCATATCATTTTAACGTATTTAGGGTGTTGGCGTAATTGGTAATGGATAGAAATACATAAAAAGCCGACCGTTTTGTAACACAATAAAATTTGATAATTTGTGATTAATATGCATCTGCATTTTTCCATAAATTTCAAGATTTAAAAATCGGATCGGTATGAGCATTGTATTTACCATGACTAATTGTCTGCATTGAATTTTTTTTTTTAATTGTAGAAAGTCGTTCAAATTGGCGTCCCTACAGAAGATACGGTTACGTAGGAAAGTGTTTTTTAACATGATTATTTCAACTGACATGATGGTCCAATATAGGACAAATATAATTAAATTCCTCGACGTTCTCTACTGGCGTATCAACTCTCTGAATCTCGGAGACATTACGTGTCGCTTACCGTGATGGTTCCATACAAAGAAATATCTTTTCTGAGCAAACTAAGACGGTAGGTTTGTTTGTGTTTTTTTTCATATAGATATAATTGTTGTTAAGTAAAAAAGCCGTAACCTAAGCAGTTTTCAGCTGCGGCGTGAATCAGGAAAAAACACCATTTGTCGTTAACGTACACCCTTCCAGTAAGTCACTTCGATTCGGTGCCCAGCAGACGATCACGTTTTTCGACTTCCCTTCCAAATCCTCAACGAGATAGTTTGAGGTTTGAAGGCAATTCCTTCAGCTCAAGTAAATATTCATGTTTAACTAATTTGGCATTGTAGCAATCGCTGAGGACACGTGGCCGGCCGTGCACAGTGCATTATTATTATTTATCATTTAAATTTGATTGTTTTCTGGCGTGATTAAATGCAAATTTGGACGGAATGTCTTCTGAGGAAACCCTCGTTATCAGTCTCAAACTGTCATATAGTTACTCACTCAAGAAGACCTGGGTTTATCTAAATCATTGTTTCCAGTTTAGAGGAGTTTCACACCACAGTTTTACGGTAGACCAATCAGGTTAGCCGCCATACATTTGTCGTCCTGTAACAACAACTGCAACTACTACTTTTATTAAAGCCTCCACAACTGGAGAAATTAAAGTGATTATCAACATCGAAATTATAATAACCAGAAAAAACAAGTACGCGGTATACACACAGCAGTGCATTCATCAACCCGCTCGGCCTATCATTCTCAAAACAACCAAGCAAACGGAAGTGCGCAGAACGTAAGGAAAATTAATTGTACATGATCCGAAGGGCCTAGACCTTCTTGTTTGTTTTGAACATAAACCTTCCAGACACACTCCTGCCATTTTGCATAAGATACAAAATTCCTGAGAGGAGGTGGGCTTTATGGAGAAGATAAAGCCCATACGAGCAAATTATATGTATATATATATATATATATATATATATATATATATATATATATATATATATATATATATATATATATATATATATATATATATATATATAAAGAAGATCTGCATTTATAAGCAAAATTCACGGATTAAGCTTGGTCATCATTTGCCACGTTCATATTTATTCATTATTATGTACGTTGTCTTTGCTGAATATTTAGCTTAGACAAGGAGCCGCTACTCAGAGAGATATGTACGGGTGATGGGCTCCGAAACATGTTGAGTAGTTGCCCGCTAAAGCCCCTTTAATTCATTTGGGCCAATACAGCCTATGTCAAAATTTTACAGAGAAACGTGTGCAATATGGAAAATAGTGCTTCCATATGTATATAGGTTAGACAGGGACAGGTTAGCTTATTTAGAGTAAAGAGTTCGGACTGCGGAATAGGGTAATGACTACTAGGAAGTGGTTCTGGGCAAAAAGACACAAATACAATATATATATATATATATATATATATATATATATATATATATATATATATATATATATACATACATATATATGTATATATATATATATATATATATACATACATATATATGGGATATGTATGAACGCACGCATATACTTATAGCTAATGCCAGATGTTTCAACAGATTCGTATCTGATTTAGAAACAAATCATGCATGTTTGCATTATCCCTGGAAGAGGAGGAGAATAAACTTGTGGCTTTCGACTTGCCCGATGTATCTTGCATCATTTAACGTATGTAAGCATATTAATTTAGCACTTTGCCCAACGGTGATGTGTAAACAATGATCTACATTTTCTATTATTTTTTTCAATATCATTTCTGAAACTACCTAAAATTTAAACTTTTATAAATACTAGCTGAATAAGCATACAATTACGTTTAGTTGTGTAAGCACTATTGCTTTAGTCGTGTAAGCACTGTTGCACAGGAAACTTTATCCAAAGTATGTTTTAGTATGCTTTTTCATCATATACGGTTTTTGTAACTGTTTGTACTTTTTCGTACACTGGTGATTTCTTCCTACAAGTATTATTCGTTAAGTGTTTGCTGCATGTCTACGTGACTGGACTATAGCTAGCATTTTAAATGCAATTAAAGTCCACCTTTTGAGTATTTCCAGTTGCATCTAGTACCACTTGAAGTACATTTGATACCACTAGATATATACTGCTGAACATTCAGAACGATTATAGCATTAAATTTTTTCTAAATCTCATCTATAATTAATAAGTTGTGTAATAAGTTTGACGTAAGATCTGGGCAATAAATAGAGTTACAGAGGGAGAGATCACCAGAGCTGGCTAGGACCTGACCCTGAAGTACTATGTAGCTACCTCAACCAACTTGCTCGTGTTTGTCTGGGTATTATCAAATATAAACACCACGAGAATTCAAGTCCACTATATAACAAACACAAGTCAACCCGTTTACATTTTGGCTTCAATGCCTTAAATGTACGTGAGCACAAAGCAAACTCTTCTACGCACACTGTATATAATGTCATTTAATGAATGTTTGCGGAGCTTTTTGACCCCACAATTTTCAGTTGTTACAGAGGTATGAAGCCTGCGGCGAAGAACCTCTCTATTGTAGCATATGATGATTCGGAAAGAAGTTGGAGCAAGTTTCCTCCTGCTCAATGTACATACAGGTCATGCCGATAATTACATATAATATGTTGCCTTGTGAATCCTCCCACTGTAAAAATAACATAAATGTACGTTTGGCAAAAAGCTTCCTAGCTGTCGCCCAGATGATAGCACATGATGCAGTTTAAAATGACTACATCCTTTTGAAAGGAAAAGTTCAAATGCAATGATTGAGACCCTGCCTGTTGTGTGTGCATTGAAGCATACTGAAATCAAGGCGTCCCTGCTCCTCTTCAGGCTGCTTGAGTGTACGCATACATATAGAACAATACTTTTGGCCTGCTTATTTAAACATTAATATTCCTGGACGAGGTTTATTGAAATTTTGATTTTCTGTTAACATTTTGTCTTGTGATAAATACATTTTCCTCTGTTGTTACCTGTTAAGGTTTAGTACAAGAGAGCATCTCCTTGAACACTCACCCATTAATATGCAGTTGATCTTCCATGCAACAACATTTTTATGATACCCTAATTCTAGCAAAGCAAGTGTATGTGAGTCTTAGGGTGAAAATAGTTATTGTAATTTAATTGGCGATAAGAGAACACTCCACATATGACGGTTGGGAGCAGATTCGTCAGAATTTTGAAGCAGCTTTCTGACCGATAATATTCATTATATTGGTATCTTGCCTGGTGGAATTACACGTCAACATGCTTAGAATTTTATGCACAGTGTATAAGTATGGTGGATTTGATATATATACATATATATGCATGTGTGTGTGTGTGTGTGTGTGTGTGTGTGTGTGTGTGTGTGTGTGTGTGTGTGTGTGTGTGTGTAAAATGCCACGACACAAACACCGGTGACCGACGAAGAAGGTGCCTTTTGTTTAGTTTTTTGTTTCTTTATTGTTTTTTATTTTATTTATTTATTTATTTTTATTTATTTATTTATTTATTTTGCTTTGTTTTGTTTTTGTTTTGTTTTGTTTCGTACGTAGGTGATACTGCGATGAAATAAAAATGCGTCACATATGAAAACCATGCTCATATGTAATGGTAAAGTCACAATAGTCCAAGAACAGTATCCGCCCTTTATTATCTGAGTAATTTAGGAATCTATACGGTACAAAGGACAAATAATTTTCCGATTCTTTTTTCTGAAACTCAAGCGGAATTGTGTATTTCTTCATCCTTGAAACGGAATTTGATGTTTTTTTTCTTATATGACGCATATATATATATATATATATATATATATATATATATATATATATATATATATATATATATAGCAGTGAAACAGAATTTGAAAAACATTTTCTGACGAAGCAGAATTCCTTTTTTTTTTTAACGGATAATCGTTGGCCCTAGATAGGTAGGAAAAAAGATGTTGAGAAGCAAGTGACCCCGTTACTGGCATCAGCCTTTTTTTCATCACGACCTACATTTATTACAAAATAGTGTTATGGTATGTCAATTATGCTTGAACCTTTTTTAGACATCTTCCTCGGGTAGCATAGAGGTGGAGTATGCCATCCGACTGCCTTGGCGGTTCATATCAAAGAAACATCTTATGAAAGCATTTGGTAACACGGAGCGAAGCGCCATGTAGTCATTTACTTTTGGAACCAATTATGTTGTTTTTATTGTGAGATAGACACCACATGAGAAGTTATAAGACACTAGCAGTACGGATGCCATTCTGTAAAGTAAATAAGATACATACAGTCAGTGAGTAGCATTATATTCACCTGCAGAATGTGAAAATAGCGGAGCCTGACAAGGAGATATATTTGTGTTTTGTTTGTATCCACTTATACAAACATATATCTGATCTAAGAACCGCTCTGAGCAAGACTTAAGTGGTACCTTCTACAGCAGTGTACAGTACTGCATACAATCTCCTTCTCTTGGCGGCGTTTACATTTCACCAACTCAATGACACGGTAGAGAACTAATACATGATGCCAAGCGTCCTTCCCTGGTATCTTATCACCAATGGCTTTCACAATCTCTGCACTGAAGATGTTCTTACGCAGCAGGTAATATGTGGGAGTATCGGGTAATTTACGATAAATGTCAGTATTTTATGCACCAGACTTCGAACGTGTGTTTGCGCTCATCGGTTCACAGCACCTGCGCTCTGACTGTGCCCTGACTGCCGGGCTATCTTTGGGACTACGCGTATCGTTTTCACTATTTGTCTGGCATCTGGATCCTACGCTCTGTTTCCGCAGGGGTTTGCGGTTTAACATTCGGTTTATTTGCAAACGGGCTTCTACTAATTAGGAGACAGGCCAATAAGTAAGGCTCCATGGTCTCCTAAAAAAAAAAGCAAGATACCATACATGTGTTACAAAACTCTTACGTGTCACGTGTCCAACATCTTGTGGTGGAAGTCTATTCTGCAAAATAGAAATAATCCTCCCTGGCGACGAGATTTACTATGGTAAAAGGAACAGTCCTGTGGCTTATTTTCACATTCCTTTTTTACCACCCCAACTTATTATCATAATGAACCGAATGATATATACATTATTTGAAAATGGGACCAGTGCTTGCCAGAGCTTCCCCCATAATAATAAATGTACCTCTAACACAAGATGATATTAAAGTTCTACTTTGAATCAAGTACTCAGGTATAATGTTTTGATCCCTGTGCCGGACAGACGAGAAATACATGAGTTCCCACATTTCCTCAATATGCATGTGCTTTAAGCGGTCGTTTTCATACCATAGTGTTAATTATTCACAATGTTAAAAGGAAAGTCTGCCTGTTAGAAATGTTCATACTGGGTATGAAAGTTGCAAAGTCGTTAAGTTACTGAGCTATACATAGGGTAGCAAAAGCAAAACCAACGCTATAATAAATTACCTGTTATACAATAGTTTTATATGCATTTGGCATAGTATTTCATTTCCCTGCACACGTCATCTTTTCACAGTTCGTATACATACACACACACACACACACACAGATATATATATTTAAATATGGAATCAAACCAGTAGTCGAACCTATACAGTACGGACGCATCTCAAAAATGCTTCATGATAAGTACTGATATTTTGTAATAATTCTTGATCTGTGTGCCAACTGTAGCCACCACCACCACCACCACCAACACTAACATTGTGAACACTTTTACAATACACATTTGTCATGTTTCTAAAATGGATAAAATGATTTGAAAAACAAAATCCCGATACTTTGAGAGATAATGACCTAATGCATTGGTCCTCGTTATCCCGATTTTCCATCTAAAGTCATATTGTTTATACACCGGGTATTTTTATGAACAACGAAGATTTGAAGCCATTTTATGACCAAAATCAGCAACGTTGAAGGCAAACGTTTGTTCCTTGGCAGAGAAGTAAAAGCAAGCGAATGCAAGCAGTTTATAGGGCTAGAAGTTAGAGACGGACTATATCATATTGCCTGGGAGAGATTTTTTTGTTGATCTAAACTGTCTTGATCGATTTCATATTTTCGGATTATGGCGTTGGTAAATCTACAGTGCTTGCCATGGATACAGTAATTTGCCCTTCCTTGTGATGCTTGAATCCCAAGCCGATTTTGATTGTATATAAAACCAGCTATTGCAAAAAAAACTCTTATGTGCGTCTGGTTTGTGATGTCATGTCCACGGAGACTGGCCACGCACCATTAGCTTGCATGCAACAGTAGGGTCCATGGTTATATTTGATTTCAGACGTGTTGTCACAATTATGGTCGAAAGACACTCGAAACTGTTACAATGACTGACTCGTTAGAAGCGTTGAGGTGGCATTTTCATACAATTATTTATGACATATGTTTTTTCTAACATGTTACACGACCTGGGTTTTATATGTCAACATTCCATACTATCAGAGAGAAAAACTACAGAGATGTGGGTAAATTTATCTTCTTCTGTGATTGATATGATGTTTAATCCGCTTAAATTAAATTAAACTGAGTTAACAGCTTTCTTTGCCATCGGTTGGGCTCACAGTGCCTAACACGTGCCAAAGAAAGCTGTTGACCTAGGTCATGTCATCTTAATAGGTCTCATCTGCAATTCTCATTAACATTGCTTTTCATTAGTGTCGAAATTGGCCAAACGCATTGAAGCACATATTTGATCACTAGCCGTTTTTGGCCAATTTAAGCAGGAGCGCAGCAAAACCCTTAAAATATAGAATTGAGAGACTGGAGTCGCTCCACCTTGCATTGTTCCGTTCGATGGCTGTCAAAAAATGTCTGCCCTGAGTGTCTGTGTCAAGGAATCGATAATAAATGCGTGTGAATATTTAAAGGGCTATTTCAAACAAATTGATCCACAGATATGCAACATGAAAAAGATGCCTGAGCATCACAAGTTGTTTATTTAAATTCAGGTTATTTATAAGAATGACCCTCCTACCCGAATATTTCCGGCTGTATATACGATTTGTAAAGCTGTATATCTGTTGAAACTATTCCCAAAGCTTTATATAGGCACACACACAAACAGAGGTGGAGAGAGAAAGAGAGAGAGAGATAGAGAGAGAGAGAGAGAGAGAGAGAGAGAGAGAGAGAGAGAGAGAGAGAGAGCACACGAGTGTATATATTTTAATGTATGTGACATAATATGTGTCTATGGAATATGTTGTGTCAGTTTTTATATTATTGGTATGTAAACCATTAGAGAAAAGAAAAAAGACAAAAACATGATATCACATTTTCCCATTTTTTTCGCCACAGACAGATACTACAATTCAAAATGTCAATTTTAAGATTAAAACGACATATAAATTCATTTGAATAAGAAATATCTTGGACAGATATTGAAGACAGATTGCAAGGAATTTGAGGCACAACACACAGTGGAAGTATTTCCTGCAGGTCGATAGATATCTTGAGTTAGCCCAGAATATGTTCAACCAGGTGCACTTTTTCTTATCGCATTCCAAAATGTATACCACACGCACTGATTCAAACTTCAAAATCGACCTGAAGCTGCTTGAACTTGCGATGACCTTGGCGTCACCTGCAGCTATACCTGTGGCAATGTGATCAAACGAATCTTATGGCGTGCCAGTCTGCAAGATCCATGTGCGGCATGAGTTACAAATTACTTTTATGACCATGAAATGGCTTCACTTCAGGAGTGGAACAACAAATAAGAAAATTATTTTGGAACCAGAAGGTAAAGTGAGAGCTGGATCGTTAAATTGGTGTTTCAATCAAGGATACAATTTCTATGTGTATGCTTATTTAACCAAATAGTACTTGTGTTGTGCGCATATTATCTCTCTGCAAACAGAAAACGACTGGAAAAACTACAAAGATAGGCTTTTATAATTATAGAGCCTCTTAAACACTATTTTTTGCCGTTTATATATTATTTCCCTATCACTTGATATATATATATATATATATATATATATATATATATATATATATATATATATATATATATATATATATATATATATATATATTTGTATGTATATGGCGTTGCAAAAATAATAGTTTAAAATCTCACCACGTCAATGAGTTGTGACAGCTTGAGTCCTAGTTTAACGACCAGTTTACCGGAGCTGTTTCGGGTGGGAGGCTGGATCAGCTTGTTGTACCCGCTGTTGACAATGAGATCATCGTACAGTCGCTTAGCGTCCAAATTGCCAACACTTGGCTCCGCAAGTATCCAACAAAGCATCATTGCCAGGTTAACACACAACCTCCCGGGTATCCCGTCCATAACGTAGACGGCCGCCCAACAACGATCCCATGAAATCTTGTTCAGATATAAAATAACAATAACTGAGTCGCTGCCCAAAACAAACTATATGCTATTGGAAACTCTTCCTCAGACTATCGTAAAATTGCTTATGTCCCGACACGTGATCAACCCGGTACGAAAGGGTTGGGCTCAAAACTTGGAAAGGCTCGCCTCAGGTATTGGGGCCTGTAACGGGTGCCTGATATTTATCACTGTCAAACTGCCAACGGCCAGAAATGAGGGAATAGTGATAGGGATAGACCTAACCCTGTCTCGCTCAAAGTCGGCAAAATGTAACAAACCTGAGCTCGCCATTTAAAATTAACACTCTTTACAAACTAATGACGTCTTTTTCTCAGTAAGGAATAAAAAGCTAATTTATCGATGTTTTAGTCAAGGAATTAAATCGGCTGCATTTTGGAACTTGGCTCTCAACAAGGGCATACAGGAAAGTTGAAAAGTACTAAAATCCACCCCTAAGAGCAAAAGAGTTAATGGCTGGGTATACTATTAATATGCTTTGGTATCTGGTCATTTTATTAAATGGTGAAAGAATTTATAGGTACTCTTTGATAAGTTATCCACATTCCGACATATGCTTAAGTGCCAAAAGAAAGCGATCGCTTATTAAAGCCATGTAGGTTTATTGAGATGGATCGACCATGATTGGTGGACGTGATATTCATGGCACATACGCCCGAAGGACCAGTCAGGCATAAATCAAGCGTTATTTGTGCTGCTACTTTGGCCTGCCTACCTGGCTGCAGCTGTTCAATCGCACAGGCTCCAACTCCTCGTGATTTGTTGTAGAGTATCTTTGCCTGTAGCGTGTTCTGCCAATCAACAATACTTCAACTTAGAACATTATGTTGTCGTTGCCTTCATTTACTATATTTCCATAAATGAGAGGACCCTTGAATAATTCCACTTCATATTTTATATCTGTTGAAAATAACTAGGGTTCTTCTTCTTCTTCTTCTTCTTCTTCTTCTTCTTCTTCTTCTTCTTCTTCTTCTTCTTCTTCTTCTTCTTCTTCTTCTTCTTCTTCTTCTTCTTCTTCTTCTTCTTCTTCTTCTTCTTCTTCTTCTTCTTTTTCTTCTTCGTCCTCCTGAACCTTTCGGCCATGTTATGCGGATAAGATTGTACACCACTAATATACGCTCACGTTTACAGGCGTAAAATCATATGTGGTGGTAGCACGAAATTTCTCCCGTTCATTGCAAGCGTATTAAACTTTTTATTTACTAAATATGCATACACGGGTTTTGTTTTACATTTCTTTTACAGGATGTCTATTGTAACAGTAATTGTTAGGAAATTTTTCCAGGTTTATGCAGGTTCCTAACTGTAACTGTTTATTTTATCATCATTGGGACTGAATATATAGCCCCAGTTTGTTTCTGCTTCAGTTACACACTGGCAGGTGGTTTAACTAAGTTGAGCTATCCAGCTAGAAAGGATAGATAGAAGTGCAGGGATGAAACAATTTATTTTAATCTAAACTTGTTGTGTACAAATTTAATAATTATGTTAGATTTTATAGGTATTTTTATGCATATTCAAGCTCTGCATTTATAAGCAAAACTTCTCTATTTAGCATATTTATCATTTTCCACGTTCTTTATTCATTGTCATGTGAGTTATCTTTGCTGAATATTTAGCTTAGACAAGGAGCTGATACTCAGAGAGACATGTACGGGTATAGGATCCGAAATATGTTCTGAGTAGTTAGGCGCTGAAGAACATATTTTGGCTAATGCAGCCTATGTCAAAATTTTACACAGGAACGTGAGCACATATGTACATTAGTACTTCCATATTTATATAGGTTAGACAGTGGCAGGTCTACTTATGGAGCGTATAGAGTTTGGACTGTGGAATAGGGTAACGTCAACCAGTAAGTGGTTCTAGACATAAAAACTCTAGTGTAATATACAGCTGGATATTTCCTGCAACACGAGTCCTTAGGTAAGCAGGAAATGTGAAGAGCAGAAAAATATAATTTCCACTACAGGAAAGTACACTTGTCCCTGAGATAAACAAAAACATTACATCCCTCATACATAATCGAGGTGCCCATATGACTTCAATACGTCGATGGAACACTGTCAATGTTTCTGTTGTCTGTTTGCTAATGAAGATGGAATTGCAACACATTGAGGGTTTCCTGTAGTCTTTCTTTATGTTGACTTCTTTTTAAATATGCTTTCTTTAACATAAATCTAGATTTTTTATGTATCTTGATTTTATGAACAGTGACACATACACGGGACCTTAATTTATATTCATTTTAGTACAAGTACATATGAGAAGTGTTTTTATGGCTGGGGAGGCATCATCGTCACCACCACCATCATCATCATCATCGTCGTCGTCGTCGTCATCATCATCATCATCATCATCATCATCATATATGAATAATGGTACTTAAGTTGTCGGAGTATGTTTTTCATGGCTTTGTTATTCATAGTCATACGCCGATGTTTATCCACAGCGTAAACTTTCTGCTCAGTGAGAAAGCATGGAATTCAACATCAGCTTAGTTGATGCGCCTCTCATACATATATGTAGATGTTTCATGAATATAGATCTGCTGTTTGACTATTTATACTTATCTATTCCAGCTACTTGAAGTGTACATATCATACCAGCTTCCTGTGGAGAGAAATACACTTTAGCTAATTTGTATCAGCAGTCGCTATATCTGTTCAGAGTGGTGAAGCCAAGGCTATAGATGTTGTGTTATATAATCTTCACACAGGGTGTTCTCTGGTATAAACGTGACGAGACACGGCATAGTCCTCTTTACCTGCATCACGGCAACACTGTTTTACTATGTTTTGCGTACGTTCAGGCAGGAGGAGGAGGGGTAGGAGGCGGGAGGCGGGTGAGGGACGGACGCTATGTCCAAACATGAAAACAAAAACAAAAACCGGGTCAGGAGGTGTGGGATTTCTGTGCCAACATTTTAGGATGTCCGAAACAGGATAGGCTAAGATACAAGACGATAATCATACCGATATACATCGTATGCCGAATAATCAAACATAAATTTGATTTCTATTATCAGCAAAATGTTATTGAGTACCATAGAGACGGGAAGTGATACACTTCAATTATCTTTCAGTATGTATACGGATTAACTTCCTCCCTTGTCAAGCAGCTTGTCAGCCTGTTTCTTCGACTGGATCAGAGGAAATAGAAAAAAAAAGAATGAATGACTTTTCCCTGATATTGAACTGGAATGTCCAATAAACTCAGATGCCACACACATCCTGGTATTCAGGGAAAACTTGATTGGTCTTTTCTCGTAAGCAAATGACTTTTATTCAACCTGCCTTAGCGTCATTGACGTTCGATCAATTTTAGGTCAATGTCAGCGACAATGAGCCAATGATGATCTTGCGTCGCACACAAGACGGATAGATTTTCAGGAATCTACAGATTGCAAATGCACGTGACCTAAATTTGCAGAAATATCAGTTTTCTGCTATGTTTTATTTCTTTGGTTTGTTCTTTAAAGGTTTCTCATCACATCCCCGTTTCCTACATCATGAAAAGGACCATGTATTGGTTTTATATATCATCCTGCCATGGCCTTATCCAAGCCATTGCACGCTACATTATAGCTGTTCTTACTGCAATATCACAGTTTCCTGTTCCAGTTTTGAACACAATTGTCACCATCCAATTATGGATCCTAATTTGCACTCTTAATTCATTTATATTATTTCTGCTGATGAGGCTTGATGAGGAAGAACATCGAGGGAGCAACGAAACGCCTGCCAGTGGAATATACATTGTATTAAGAATTTGTAGGGGCCGTGGCAAGATCTTGCCCAATATGAAGAGGTGGTGTTTTATCAAATAAAGAAGGCGCCCTGAGGCAGACCGCGAATGTACCGATCACACTCATGCCGCCGAAAATCCACAGGAACAACCGGTCAATGACCAGAGCGATGTACTTCCATTCTTCACGTACCTACAAATAAGAACGACATGTAAACGCGAGGCTGTACATAAATAAATGGACGATACTCAATTACACGGGCAGAGTGCATATATGGCCATACCTACAGTACAATATTATCAAAACATTATCCAAAATACTTTAAAGACGTCTCCAAGTTGGTGGACACATGTCTGGCCACTGTGGCAACCTTCTAAAAATCTGGAGGTCCGCTGTATGCCGCGTGTTTCGCCCGGTGACTTTTACCCCAAGAACCTCCATTATGTCTATATTCCGTATAAAAGTACCCCAGTGATCCAAAATGCCCAGTAACCCCCCCCCCCTTATTCTCTGTAATCCATCCTGACTAAAACGGCCACGGCTCAAATGCATCAACTCCTATGACAGCGTTCAATCCCCGGTTCAATCGAAGGTCACCGGCAACCAATACGCTCACGACGTGCGTTAAGTTCAGTATAACCAGGCTTGTCACCTTCCTTGAAACAGCCTCTATCTCATTGTGACTGTTCACCGCGTATGAATACATTTAACCCAGGTTCTGGTTATTTTAATTAAGCATCTTCTACAGAAGTGTGATTGGTTGGTTTGTGGGAATTATCGTCTATCCTGTTTACAGGAGTCTTCCCGCAACTTGGTAGCTACATGTAATTCGGTTCAGATGCGTACGCTCGTCCTGAGCGTAGTGGTTGCTGGTGACCTTCGATTCATAGGAGTTGATGCATTCGGGCCGTGACATAGAAATAAAGACATAATGGCGGTTGTTTGGGTAAACGTCACGATAATAAACACGCCACATACAGGGGACATGGGCATAGCCCCGCCAGAGGTGCAGACTATTGCGAAAACTTTGGTTTATATTTTATTATTTTTTAAAATGTAGTCACAGTGCCCAGACATGTGGCCACAAACTTAAATCGGTCTCTTAAATATCTTGAATAATGTATTGATACTGTACCATGCGTGTGGCCACACACGCAATTTGTCTTTACAATTTAGTATCGCCAATAAAATGAATCAAGGATTGAATGATTAAAAATAAATAAATAAATATTGCTCATGATTTGTTTGGACTCAAAAATTAACCGTTCAATCAATCAATCGATGTATATATATATATATATATATATATATATATATATATATATATATATATATATATATATATATATATACATATATATATATAAATATATATATATATATATATATATATATATATATATATATATATATATATATATATATATATATATATATATATACATGTATATGTAAAGGCATTTGAAATGTGGTCACTAAAAAGATCAAACTCGCAAAGCAAGACTATCACGCTGCTGTTACTACTAACGCACAGAATTGGAAAGAAATGTCTGGTTTTTTTAATCTCGTAATTGCGATATAACTATCTGGTAATTACGAGATACTAACTTATAATTTTGAGATAGTTTCTCAATATTATGATAAAGTATCGCGTAACTACGAGATAATATATCGTTGTTGCGACTTAAGCAAACATGTAAAACTGTTCTAACTGGAAACGCAAATGCAACCTCAAATATATACTCCTGGGGAAAAAGATGCCCAGCCCGCTTGTTCAAGATTATGCAGGTGCTATGAGGATTTGTGTGCAGAGCTTGTTCATTTTATTATACCATTGCTTATCACATTCCGTTTGGGAGGAAATGGTGGTCCTTCAAAGGACCTTCTTTGGCTATTGTTGTTGTCGCTGGGAGACTGCATGCATCAATTGCGGGTGTGGGAACCATGCTTCTGTAAGGAAGCTTGGATCCGCCTTGTCACGCTACTTGTCAGCTTGGTGATCTCAGTTTGGGGCAGGCCTGCATCCAACATCTCAATGATTCTGTCTCTGTCAAATTCAGATGCCATTGAGTGACCTGTACACACCTGGAATTGCGGATTCACATTGATCCCAGTAGTGCTATGCCCCCTTCTATAAAGCCCATAGGCCACCAAATAGGAGAGACACTTTTCGCACCTCTCTGGCTGTTGTCTTGTTTTCATATTTGTGTGTGTGTGTGACTGCTCAGGCATACCATAAACTATCCTGTTGGTGTTTTTCTTATTATCCCAAATTTATGTAGTTTCCAGACTTCTAATTGGTTAATAGCTTGAAATGCCTACCGCAACTTATTGAAATTATGGTATTATCCACATGGGTTTGGTATTACTGTAGTAATACCATGCGACACCTAGAGGCTACAGTGAAAACGGCTCTGACAGGGGAACGCAGATGACAAAATGGCAGAACCGGAGGCCCTGATGGTCCCATATTATGATTGGAAAGATCCCTAGTAAGTTAGAAACGATATACAAATGGGATAAATTCGTTACACACTGGAAGACTGGGTAATACAGGAAGCATCTCCCACTCAGGGAACTGGTATTACCCGCGGCTGGCGCCTCGGGTAATACCAGTTACCTTCGTGGGAGATGCTCGCTGTATTACCCAGTCTACCAGTGTGTAACTAATAATATTCCATGCAAAACCCACATTTTCCATATAAAGGGACATTTAGAGGGGCCTATGTTAAATCAATGGGGGTAGCATCTTTTTTTCCCCAGCAGCATAATACCCCCGTGGTCACCCTTAATGTGTTCACAGATTTTTACTCTCCAGTTAGGAGAATTCTACATCCTTGTTTAAGACGTAATTACGAGATATTATCTCCCAATTGCAATTACGAGTAACTATCTCGTAATTTTGAGATAGACATCTGGTAATTACGAGATGAAAAATAACACAAGGTTGGCACCAATGAGCCACCATAACAATGGGATTGGCTGTGAAATTTTCATTTCCATAGACTGACAGTTTTATCATGTGTAGGTAAATACATCTGTTATATCATTCCAAAGTTTGAACAATGGCCCACAGCGCAACGAAACCAACGAAAAAATACCGTAATTTTAGTCAGCCATCTATGGGATTCATATCTTTGATCTTTGGCACTATGGTCTAGCAAAATATAAAGTTCACACTGACGTACAAAATGTTTTGCAAGTGTAATGAAAACTATGTTTTGTTTCAACATGTATAATATGACGTTCAGTCCATACTTTTGGCAGACGGTTTAAGGATTTGGGAAAGTACTGCAGAGAGAAAAAGGTAAAAATACCTTTCTGTCTTCATCCTCGTCCATGAGATGCGTCGCTATATATTGCACAGCTGCCATAGTCCGCTCAGCTTCTGTCGAGTACCAAATATGATTGTTTTCGATACCAAAGCACATGCCCCTTCTGCAACCTTCACAATCAGTATGTCCGCGAACCATGCTAAGTTTGTTCGATGGTTTTGGCCTTGGAAAGTGTCTTCTGTTGTTCATTTGTGGATTCATGCCATTTTCTATAACGTTGCCGTACTGTCCGTGTGGTTGTCTACTGAGTGGCGGAGTGTCGTACGGGAACCGACTGACACTCCTAGCGGGAAACCTTTCTTCAGCTAATCCTACATTTATTATTCCATTCCATTTATTGGGTGGTGCCTTTTTGCGCATGCTTTTAATTTTTTGAGACCTTTGCACAAATTCCAGGAGCTTTGGCCGTCGCATAATGAGCACCTTTGGAAGGAATTCTAGAAAAACTTTCCGGACCCACCAGGGTAGTTCGTGTGTGGCTCGGGTTCTATAATGTACGTTGAGCACCACAACTGTGACGATCACTGAGGCAGCTACCAAGTACATGGTGAAAAGTAGGTACTTGCCGATAAGTGGAACCACCAGAGATGTTGGAGGTATAATCTCAGCAAGTAAGAGAAAGAACACGGTCAGAGACAGCAAAATATTAATACAGAATGTCATTTTCTGCCTGCTATCTGCGGGAAGATAGAAGACTAGACACGTTACAAAACACAGAGAGATACATGGAACCATAAGGTTGATGACGTAAAATAGGCTTCTACGTCGTAGTTTGATACGGAATGTAATATAGGAGTCACCGTGATTATTTTTTTGCCGTTCCGCTGGCACTGCCATAAGGTCCCACTCTGCATTGGGATATAGACCGTTGAGCGCCATTCCAATACCCACGATTTGGTGATCGTTGCCCGTCGTATGGTCCCACATGTGCTTCAACTCAATCTGTGAGAAAAACATGTATGTCACACATTACAGTTTTCAAATATTATTTTAAAATATGTGTAGTAATAGAAAGGTTACGAATATATCGTTACGACTGAGAAACAAACTTGACGAACATTCTGGTCAAATGATGTTTGATTCAATTGTGCGTGACCCGCGACACGGATATAAGACTCGTTCGCGATCCACTGGTGATAAAATATTCCTTAAGTCGATGTCCCCCTCCCTCCCTATTCCTTCTAACTTGAGAAAACTGTATGTTTCGAATATCTGATCCACAGTACAGGTACCTATTGAACTTGGCATGATATGTATTTGCATATATTGCATGAGCGTGTAAGGAACACAAAATTATAAATTGTTGTAGATTCCCTCTGCATAACTGATAATTCGCGACATCTAATATTCGCCGAAACATTTAAGTGCAAAAATATTAATCGCAATATTTAAAAAAAATAGGATAAAGCATCCTATTGATATGTTTAACACGAGTACGATACAAAACCTCTCTCCCGTCGTATGTCCATGAACCAAATATCATACTGCACTCTTGCTCATCGAAAGGAAAGAATTCAATGTTGATGTCGCATGATGACTTAAATACAGCCGGAGGATTCCATTTCACTGTGCCAGTGGAGTTGACGGTTGCTTTAGTGCTGCGTGAAGCCTCGTAAGTACCATCCGCACTGCCGTCAATAAAGGAGTTCAGTGAACAATAAATGTGTGGCGTTTATCAATTTAGAAGGACTGTACTGTGTAGCCAGCACAATACCGCGGTATTAAAAATATTGCATGGAATAAGATTTTTACCGAAACTAAGACAAATAGACTACATTTTCTACAAAGAATTGATTTCTGATAAGAAGAAAGAAACATAGATTTTATGATTTCTCGATCTGTTCTTTAAAGAAACAAAAATCCTCCGTGATTTTAAGATTTTTGTTTACTTGTTTCAAGATTGAAGAACAAGAAAAAATAAAAGAAAAGGACGGAGAAACTTTATGTGGAAAGAAAACATGGAAAAACGTAGGTGCGCGGCATGGTTTTCTTGCTTCAAGGAAGAAAAATGAGAAATCACGAGCATATATATATATATATATATATATATATATATATATATATATATATTTATATATATATATATGTGTGTGTGTGTGTGTGTGTGTGTGTGTGTGTGTGCGTGCGTGTGTGTGTGTTTCAATAAATAAATTCCTCTTTTGGAAACATGTAGAAAAAAGTTTCTTAGTTATGTTTAAAATCTTAGTCCAGATGATGATTTCTTTCACCTTGATATATGTTGGCTTGGATGGAAAAGTGTCCGAAAATCAGCAAGCACTGATCCACATGGACATGAAGATGTGCATATGCCAATGATAGCCTAAGTTTAGGGTAAATTTGGGTAATAACAAAATGTCACACTCGATATGTTACTAAGAATACCAACTGAAACGCCTGCTAAAGTATACACGTTCCACTGTCTAATAAAATATTACGCCACATGCAGTTCTGAATATAGTTGGGAGGATTTTCATGCCTAGGTGAGAGAGCCGGAATAAATCGAAGTAAATCGCATTGTAATCGCAAAATTTAATGAACAGGGTGTGAGGAGGAATGTTTTATCTTTATACTAAAAAAATCATATTCGAGGTGTAGGCATCTTGTTTATTCAGATAGAGTCAACCTTATTTGATGTAAAATGAAGTTAAATTTCATTTGTCCGATACACCCCTGATAATTATCAGCTACACGACTGGAAGACTGCTCATGACTGTTTAGACAATACTGAACAAGTGAACTTGTGCTGCATGTGCGGTGAAAACACCGGTTAGAAATAATTGTGTAAACACGTCAGTCGGCTTTAATATGGGATGGATCAACTTAAAAAAAAAAACATTATGAATGTCAAAACATCAACCGTTCCTTACTTGTTAAAAAGCACAATGTCGGGAAGCCATATTTTGTCCGCGGGAACATACATGTGATCCACCCCGCCATACTGCATAGGATCCCACCGTAGACTGCTATCTTCCCATTGCTACAAATAAAAATAGGTCATGTACCTCTTAAGGGTTTTGAAAGTTTTACGACAATAAAATTTTGGAGAAATTGATATTCGTTTCCAGCTTTACGTAATTGAACAGTCAAAGTGCGCTTTGCGCTTCAAATAAAGTATATATATATATATATATATATATATATATATATATATATATATATATATTATACGCGTGTGCTTTATTGATTTCATTAGATGAAATAGCTTGATACCAACGATTTCACGTTAAGCGTACTTCATTCTTTCATAAATTTTTTATTTTTTTTTATTTATGGTTGGATTTGCCTCATTAATTCTAACATTAAGTTGCAAATTTTAACATCCCTTTGACATAATTGGACTGGTAACTGTGATCTGTAACTGTAAAAAAAATGCTTCATCAATCAAGGAAATCTTACCTGTTTAATCCATACGTTTGTAGTCAAAATCTGGTTCCTCTCGTCCTGAAAATCACAAGTCTTTGTATTAATTTTCAAGTATTACTCTGCAGTATACTTTCAAAATGCCTGACCAACCTTTAATTGGCAAGTTCATAATGCTTCATAGCATTATGAGCTTGCCAATTAAAAATCCACCTTTGGATAAACTAAATTGATTTAATATATGGTATTTAGTGATTGATTCCAGTGGATATTGTGATGCTAGTTCACGATTGCAGATGCATTATAAATAAATGTTATCCCCATTGTCTTTTGACGAATCATATTGTAACAAAGGAGTAGGTCGCCTCTTGACAAACTAGCGGCACCATTTCTGCCTGAGGCCACAATTAAAGCTGAATGCATGCACCTACTAATACAGAAGGTACAAAATATTTCATAGCTGGAGAGTGAACTCCTATTTTTATCTCACCTGGGATCGGTGTTGGTGTGGAAAAATCACGAGCGATCTTCCACACCAACATTCCTCGAGACAGAAAGATATTAATTACATGTAACTCTCAGTCAGATGAGTTTATTTACAAAGCCTGCTTGACCATCCCTCCGCAGTACATATATAGGCCACAGGTGTATTATGTTCAACATATGAGAAACAACTTCACCTTTATATAAAAGATTGTGAAACAACTTTAAAAAAGAATGGTTTGATTGACACGCACAGTAGCTGAAATGAGGGTGATCGTAGAACCATGTAAGCAAAGACTGCACGGAGAGGCAATCATCTAAAAATATTACAACGAACTTAACGAGTTTGAGTAGAGTGTCACATGTCATTGACCAGATAAATATCACATAGACTAATTTTCCTGTTTTTTTTGTTTTTGTATTTTTTTTATTAATCTTTCAAAATTTTAGTGAACTTATTTACTTTCTTGCGTATCACTTACATAAAACTTGCATTAAGAGTTAAGAATGATGAAAACGCAAAAACAACATTAATGCCACAAGCTTACATAAATACGTGGCGAATTTTAGCCATTCACTGGCCTATATTATCGTGTAGAGTCTGTAAATGTAACAGTTCCATAAACAACATTGACCTGCTTGTAAGAGCTCTGAAAAACAAGGCATACCCTGGAGATAGTGTTTTTTTACGTCAATATAAACGCACTATGAAAGCAGCCACGCACCGCTAGGAGGTACACATCACACTCCACGGTGGATGTTATCGTTTTACACTCTCGCCATAAAGCCTATGTTCCTGGCCCTAGTTCACTGCTTCCAGGCTTGATGTAGCTTTCTATCTTTAGAGAGTTGTGTGTATCGTTTTCAGTGTTCACCTTAACTTTGCACTTTTCTTTCTAGTGTCCTCAACACTGTTTTCGTTAGGGCTCTGTTGCTTACTGCCCGTTCATTGTGGGTGGCAACAAGACCGTTTAAGTGCACCAAAATATAAAAGTGTTCATACTACAACAGAGTGTTTGATGTACACATAATTTGCTCCTGTGCGATTTAAATATTTGCTCTGCTTTGATTCGTGTTAGTTTGAGGTCTTATTTTGATAACAGGTTTTTATTTCTTTTCATCCTTAATTTTATTTGAGGACTTTGAAATATAAACCGTTGCAGTTTGATTTTCCGAGAATCTAATGATGAGTATTCAGTTTATAACATCGAACCATTCTGCTGTTCTTAGAGTTTCTAAATTATCTGTGACGTGTTGTCCTGTCAACATTTCCTATCGTGTGGCATTCTCGTCCTAAGTGGCTCCGTGGGGTGGTGTTCATCCCGACAGCAGTGTCTTACTGTTGTATAATGTCTATCCTTTTTGTTTTGTGCGGGAAAGGAATTTAAAAAGGGCCACACCCTTTTCCAATCACTTAAAAAAAAATAAAATCAGTGTTACCCACTGGTAAGATTGATCTCTCAATGAGCTTGTGTGTACCCAAAGTGTTGTCCGTTCAGAATTTTTAGCTGATAATTCAATTGGTCACATGTAAGTTTATTATACATCATTTGGTGTATCACTGGGATTTTTAAAGTATTTCTTTGATGCTACCACATAATACTCTCAAATTCATGGAAAGATAGGATAAAATCGATGTATTTCTGTTACAATTTATTTTTACAGATATTAAAAACGATGCTGTACAGCAGCGTAGTTTTGTTTTTAACCTTATTTTTTTTTTGTTTTGGGAGGGGGGGGCACCAAATCACCATAGTTTCTGCACTGTTATTAAACCCCTGCTAATCTATGCAGGTAAATGTGCAATATTTACACAACAAAGAAGCCCTGCTTTACATGTATGCCGCACCTCATGTGATGTGCTATCCACCTGTTTATGTTATTAAACTTACAAAAGATACAAACATTAGTTACGCTCAGCATGGTAAGCAAAAGCAAATCTCTTACCCAGTGTTTATGAATGAAGCTACTGCAGGCTAAACAAATAAACTGGCATCGGCTTTATAAAGCCAATCATGCACTACATCTGCAACGAAAGAGTATATTCACAACGTATCTGCGACATTAGTCCAGGCCTCCTGGGCCATCTGGAGACGGCCTGTTCTCCTCGCGGTTCGGTGATGGAGGCTAACGATCATATGGGTATCGACTATTTCACTGAAGTCAGGAATTCTGTTGACGCAACAGACAAGCAAAGCCACAGCTGTTGCAACACTACGCCTGCCAGGAAAAGCTATATTCCTTTGAACTGTAACTCGGGATTCAAGCTGGTTGGATTCTCTTTGCTCAACTGATTCTCTAGTCTGTTTCCTGCGCTTTACTGATAATTATGAGTCGTACTCAGCAAGGTTACCTGGGCTCAATGGTTTGCAGAGAGAAACAATATGTACTACGACATTTTTTGTGGCGGTGTCTGTTATTTGTTTGCTTCCTTGCTTGCTTATTGCTTTTGGGGCGGGGGGGGGTGGTGGTGGTGTTGTTTTTGTTTGTTTGTTTGTTTTTTCTTTGTTTGTTTGTTTGGTTGTTTTGTTTTTATTTGTTCTGTTTTTGCCTTGTACACACATTGGTTTGATTTAAAGGCAACTTGAAACATGAATATAATCCAACCCTCTTTCTTCATGCGATCAGATTTTTTTTCTGAAGACAAGCTGTACTTAATATTTCTAGCTTTTATATTAAATGTACCAAGAAGTGATTTATTTTTGGCGTCGGTTCTATTAAGATACAGTTCAGTTTTACTGTTAACTGTTTTTAGGCAATTGTTACATGAAATGTTTGCTAGCTTTAAAGTAAATTTCAAGGGGGTCACCAAAACGTCAAAAAATTGTGCACGAGTTCTATCCTGATAAGTACCTTAAAAGATTTTGAACTAGGTTAGCGGTGCATTCAAACTGATGGCACATATGGTACATAGAAGTAAATTTACGTCACGTCTTTAGGGAGACACTTTGCGTCTCTGCATACGTTCGTCTGTCAAAGTGTTTCCCATTTCCCATATTGGTTGCCAGAAAGAGCCAAATGTGTACGGATTTTATGCCAAATTTGCGGGACGAAGGATCACGATGGTTGCAGTTACAGAAAAGAAGCAGACGAGATTGACAACATCGTGCAGGTATTTGCAGGTAACATGAGGAAGGTCAAATTCACGCCGAATCCCAGACATCAGGACCCTCACAGTTAAGCCATAAAACAAATGGAAAATGTATATATATATATACATATCTATATATATATATATATATATATATATATATATATATATATATATATATATATATATATATATATATATCCCATCAAAGTGGAATAAATGTATACAGTTTGCTGTTAAATTACAAGACATTTTGACATAGGGATTTTTTTAAATCAAATTCTGGTGTACGTTGTTTTGACAAAAATAGGTCAGTGTATGTGTTTATGAGGTCAAAGTATATTTATCCCAACAAATATATACTCTTATAGAAATATCGGGACATCTCCATATTGATGAGTCATGCTCAGTACCGGCTTTCGTTGGCAAACGTTATTGGTTAAAAGATATTTGATAAGAAAAGAAAAAGGTCAAAGGGCATATACTTTTTTTTTTACAGAAGTAAAGAAACATCTCCATATTGATGAGTTGTGCTGAATGACGGCTTTCGTTTGCAAACGTTATTGGTTTAAAGATATTTCATTTGAAAAAAAGTGATCAACAGGCTCACCAGCTTGTGTGAAGACATCCTGTACATATATACAGGACAACATTGAGACTTCGAAACACCAGTAGACATATAGATAACAAGCAAAACCACAATTATGAAGAAAAAAGGAGCAATTGAACGATGTGTGAGCAGAATAAGCTTCATAAAATTCTTACAAAAATCATATTTTTAATGTTCCAGAAAACTTATATAGTTATTAACTGCCTCAGAAATCCCCTCGTTCTTACTGTTTTTTCACCCCAATTCTTGCTCTCCGAACAGTCATGTTTTCATATTAAAATTGCCAAGGGATATATATCATTTCAGATCGTAACTCAATCCCGAGTAGAACATACCTGTCAAATTCAAAGAAGAAGTCGTGAACATTTTGCAAGTTTGCTCCACAAGAACATGACGAAGATTCAACGACAGCTTTTTGTAGTGATTACTATTCAAAGGTTATTGTTTTGAGCGTATGAACTGCAAATCGATAATCTATTTCACGGTGAAATAAACGCAATTGTAAATGTTGCTGATCTTAAAATTTGTTTCGTTAGATGAATCTCTGTTCTGGTAAAAATTCTGTGACTTAAAAATATATTAGCAAGATTTGGCAATCCTGTTATAAGTATCTGAAACCGAGATACTCCATATGAAGCTGGTGCAATGACAAGAGTTTGCAGTACTATTTCTTTACAACAGTCTATCATCAATTTGTTGAGGAATTATCAACGTCAACAATCAGAGAGATTTCTCAGAAAATAGACAAGTTACACATTTGAGAGCAAATAAACCGCACGGAAAATTAACAAAAAAAAACAGAATATCTTACTGCTATGCTGATGAAGCAATAATTAACATGTCTTATGCAAAGTAATGCTGAATTCTAAAAATCATCCTCGGAATGCAGAACCTCTCATCAGTGAAGATAATACCCATTCAGTCCCATCGTCCTAAACAGTGGCGTCTTCTCACTTCGATTCTATTCATTTGCATTGAATTGCACTCGATGTGATTAATTCACTGCCCAAACTAAAACAATGTATACTAAATAGTGTTTCTCGTGTTTGTAGACGTATCCTTAAAAAAAATACTGAAAGTCTGCTTTTGTTTTGCGTTAACTTTATGATTGCTTAATTGTTACGACAAGGATCGCCTTTGTCTGAAATATTATACCGACCCCACTGTCAATTTTCTGATACAAAAGCTTTTCACTTAGGTACCAACATACCTAATCTAAATTTGTCAGTTCCAGAAAAAGAAAAGGATCTTGGTGAGCAACTTTTATTACACTCAAATGACAGGGAGGAGCGCTGTTCACTAAGACCAGAGAGAGTGTCTTAAGGGGTAATGCAGTTCCCTGCTTTTAATTATGAAACCAACTTTTTATGGCTGTGGGCCTTGCCGAGAGGTTTCGTCAAAGACATCAGGTTTCACTGCTTAACCTTTGATGCCTGTGCCACGGAGTTCCATTTTTGGGTACGCTAACCGTTATTTATTTATTTATTTATTTATTTATTTATTTATTTATTTATTTATATATTTATTTATTTATTTATTTATTTATTTATTTATATATTTATCTATCTATTTATTTATTTATTTATTCATTCATTCATTCATTCATTTATTTATTTATTTATTTATTTATTTATTCATTTATTTATCCTAATTTTTATTATATACGATTTATTATTGTTATAATCATCATCATAATCATCTTCATCATTATCATTTTGCTTTGGACTGATAAAGAGCTGATTACATTTATGTCATCTGCTGTTGGAAATGTCGATTTAACTTTCGAATGGTGAACAAACAAGGTTTTCTCATGAAACTGTAACTTCCGAAGCCCATGCATTCAGGTAACCTGTCATAAGTAATAAACCATTTGAGCTGTGTACATGTGTGTGTAGCCGCCAATGAGAGCGCTAAGTGGTGTGGATTAGGCTCTGGATATCACAGGCAAGACACGCATCTGCAGACTAAACACAACTGCAGCTGTTTCGTCGTCAATCAACTTGTCACGGGCCTATTTCAGGTAAATGCAGACTTACCATCCATATATCGCTACACACACACACACACACACACACACACACACACACACACACACACAAACAAACACACACACACACTCAGATATGTGCAAATGTAAATGTATATATACAGATAACCTATATCGGCTTCTAAAAAAAAAAAAAAACTAAAAAAAAAATTAAAAAAAAAAGAGAAAAAGAAACAAAAACCGAATGTCTTTCCTAAAAAGAGGCCGCGTATTTTTCCTTTTCCTTATGGAAGCACTTACCACATCTATGAGTTGTGCTAGTTTCAGTCCAAGTCTAACGACCAGTGTCTCCGTCATGTTGCTTGGTGGTGGACGGACAAGTTTGTTGTAGCCCTTTTGCATCAAAATGTCATCATACAGTCGTTTCGCATTGGGATTTGCCATACTTTGCCTTATCAGCAATATCCATACAGCCATTAACAGGTGGAGATTAGATATCTTGGGTAGTCCTCTCATACCGGGCGCGCTCCCATCTAACATAAATTGGACAGTTCCAAAACCAACTATAGCTACTGAAGCTGAGAATTGCTGCCGGGACAAAGATGTGAGAAAGCGCTTGAGGTCACAGCATAGTTTTCTTCGTCCTGACACGTGATCTGTTCTTCTGGCACACTGCATGCCTACAGAAGCGCTGGTATTAGTACATTTGGATTGCGAACGTCTTTGGCATGTGTATGATATTTATCATGAAATGTTTGTCATCTTCATGTGAGATGGTGTTTGGAGGTAGGACGACCAAACTTGGGCTTGTGAAACATGCGTTTCTGCTCATAAAGCCTGCTTCTCCCCGCTATTTTCACGTGAGTTAAGGTATATTAAACCCAACAAGTTATTTCTCACCCATAGGTATTGCCAAGTCGAGTCTACGATTTGCATGTAAAGGTGCTACGTAAGAGGTACAAGGGTATGTATACATGATTTATTAGGCACGTCTTCATTTTTTTTTACAAAATTGCCTAACCTCTATTGTGGAGGAGCACGCCTTAAGCCATAGTAAAAGGGGAAAGTTCAAAAATGATTATCACATTTAGGACGGGTTGTAAGGGGTCCCTGTTCTCTGCTTCAGAAAAGAATTTGGCTCCCGTGCAGAGTACAGAAAATAAAATTATTCCGAAATAAATTCTAGTGCAAAGTACGCGATTGGGAAATGAGAGGGCCTCTAGTACGCTGGTATTTGAAATATAATGGGCGATTACCACGGTTTGGAAATCCGATCACACCTCCAGTTCCCAGTTAACTGTTTTCAATTTTACTTGTTAGTTATGATGAATCGCAGGATTTATAAGTCATGAGAAAATTGGCTTAAGTACTATGTTGATGGCAATTAGTGTTTGAAACTGAAAATCCAATAGCGCGGAACTTGTGCCATAAAACGTTCATTTTAATGTCGTTTGTTTCACACACACACACACACACACACACACACACACACACACACACACACACACACACACACACACACACATGTATATATATATATATATATATATATATATATACATATATTATTTTGTTTCGCTAACACCAGGTTTTGGTGAGTCTGCTTATCAGGCATTTTATATACTAAGGCAGACATTTGGCACTTCACTTACAGTTATAAGGAGAGTCTGTGGTATGAAAGTTGCATAGGGGACAACTTGTGCAGCACAGGCCTAGAATTAACATTGTTAATTCAAACATTATTTCAATCTTGCAATTAGAAAATAAAATGCACAGCCACAAGGTATAAAGACGTAGGAACAGACTAGGCATTACACGTATGTATATAAAGACAATGACGCATTCTATAAAAATAGTTTTAAGGACCCACGCCCCTGTCACATTCTAAATAAAGACACTTAATTGAATTTCAAACACGATGTAGCATGCCTTTCCTGAAATACTGAGTACATTGGATTTGGTAATACATGTAAGTCAGCAGTATCTATGAGATTAGAAACTTTATTTTGTAACTGAGGTGGAATGGTTGCAACTTCGAAACCTGAAGCACGAATAATTCTGCAAGTTGCAAATATGCAGCTTTAAATGGATGAAGGATATGAGACTAAGGATAATATTGATATTATCAGAATGCACTATTCAAATAAAATAAATAGAGACAAGTTCCCATGTAGTTTGAATGGTTTTGTATTGTGCTGATAAGTGCAAGTTATTTATTGGATAAGGCAGAGGATATGATCCACAATTAAAGGCTGTCTTACACATTATAGTCCGGCAGAAGTTTCAGTTCACCTGACATTATTGTTTTTTGTTTTTGTTTTTGTTATTTTTTTTTGGGGGGGGGGGCTGATTTATGACTACTGGGTCACACAAGGTCAGAAAATGCCGAGTGACATCTTGTCATCTAAGCAGTTGCAGTAACCGATGAAGCAATCAGTATTGTAAATATGGAGCATGTAGGTTCACAGTACTGTCAACCTTCTTTTTGAAGAGCTAATTATGGCTTGCAGGTAGGCATTTAGTATAGTAAGTGTCGAAAGGAGAAAGAATGATGCTGAATCTGAAGTTTATCTGCAATTTAACTTTTTATATGATTTAGGAATGTCACACAAACGAAAAATAGTATTTTCAAATATAGAATTTTAGTATATATTGTGAGCACTTCTTAGTCTCTACAAAAAGATTCTGTGGCAATTCTAGAAGGGCTTTGTTAAATGTTTAGATTTGACCTTAAATAGCACCCTTTCTTTTGCAGTCTATAATGTGTTTTCCATTTGACCTAAAGGTAAAATAGATAACTTTTATTAGTTTAAGTTTTGATTAAATCCGTTTGTGTTCGTCCGTTAGATTTTTTTTACATTTCCCACTTCTAAAAAATCGTTGCAGAGAATGTTCTTATTCTGAAAATGTATGTTCCATAGGTAGTATTCTGCCAAGTTTGAGATGATGGTGCAATATCCTATTTTTAATTAATATCTTTATTTATTTTTAATGGAATTTCTTCTCAAAAACCAGCTGGCCAGTTACTTTGACACGGCATAGACGCACCTGACGTTATGCAGTTCACATTTTGAACACCACGTGGCGCTGCGTGTTTGCCGACTCTCGCTGAATTTTGTGTCCTGAGACTATTTTTTGTCTTTTATCTCCAAGATAGCTGAATAGAATAGTAGGAACTAGATATTATCATGATATAATATGACTGAAGATGACGCAAGTTGGCGAAAATAATGAGGATATGTTAATTTTTGATGAAGCTATGGGACATAGACTTTGGGACAATGGTTCGGTAGCACTGCAATTGTGCAGGCATGTATCAAAACGGTGCATGTATTGTAATATTGTCAAAATGGTTTAGTGGAATGCTTTGACATTAAGACAGTTTTTTCCTAGGTGGGCCTGTACCATCTACGTGAAGAAGATGAGGATGCTTTATTTTTTCTATTTGATTTTGCACATGGATGTTCCCCAGTTGTTTCCGTAACAAGTTTAGTAAAAAAGATAATGTTGTCATAATCTATTTATAATTCAGATTTTAAGTGTTTCCCCCCCCAAAAGGAAAAAATAAATAAAAAAAACAAAACAAACAAACAGAAACAAACAAAAAAAACAAAGAAAAAAAAAACAACAAAAAAGAAAACCCTTAAGCGCGCGCACACGCACACACACACGCACACACACACACACACACACACACGCGCGCGCGCGCACACACACACACATAGAATAAAGAAAAAAAACAAGCCCCCCCCCAAAAAAGATCCCCCCCCTCAAAAAAAACTTCTTTTACTCAGACTCAGGAAGCACAGCGTACTTTCCTGATTGCTTTGATATTGAATGCACTGCCACCCGGGGTCAACTAATTAACATTTTTGCCACCAAGTGGTCCTGAGATTTTAAGTTATTTTGCCTTATCGTCCGACGGGATTTTTATTGTTGCCATGTCTGAGCTTGAGGTAATACGTCTATCCGCCCCTTCCCCCTTCCCCCAAAGATACTCTTGCGGACCCAAGGAGGTACAAATTGAGCTATATCATGAAACTTGTACTATAGAAGCATATTATTTGAAAATTGGATCAGTCCGACTTTCATTGACCTTGACAAAGGTCACAAGGGTCATGATTTTTTTTATTTGCACACAGAATAACTTGTCCTAAATGGAGCTACCAACAGGAAACTTAAACTGTAGGAGCATCTCATTAGAAACTTGGTAGTGTTCGACATTAAGTGATATCGACTAATTATTAAGGTCATCAGGGGTTCATTATATTTTTACCCTTGCAATTAAACTGGTCAAGAGGGTCTTAAGGCTGATTCAATCGTATTATATATATATATATATATATATATATATATATATATATATATATATATATATATATATAAATATATATATATATATATATATATATAAGTCCAAACTCTTTACTACTTACATAAGCTAGCCTGTCACTGTCCACCCTATATACTTATGGAAGTACTATTGTCCAAATTGCACACGTTCTTTTGTAGAATTTTGACAAAGGCTGCATTGGCCCCAATAAATTAAAGGGTCTTCAGCCGGTAACTACTCAGAACATGTTTCGGAGCCTTTACCTGTACATGTCTCTCTGAGTAGCGGCTCCTTGTCTAAGCTAAATATTCGGCAAAGACAAACAACAAAATAACGAATAAATATTTACGTGGAAAATGATTAATTTGCTAAATACGTGAAGTTTTGCTTATAAATGGAGAGCTTCTCTATGAAACAAGAATACCTGTCAAGTAAAACATAATTACTAAATCTGGGTAGCAAAGGTACAATTTGACTTAACCGTCAACCAGTATGTACCCTTTCTAGCTGGATATCGTATCCTAGTTAAACCACCTGCCAGTGTATATTGAAGTAGAAACAAACTGGGGCATTATATGCAGTCCCAGTGATTGTAAAATAAACAGTTGCCGCTAGACCACAATGGGCAAGTTCGTGGGCAGAACAGACATGAAGTGCTCCACATAGAAATGTGACCAGCTTGTCTGGTGACTTGAATCTTTGTTTTCTGTCGGCGTTTTAGGCTATCATATACAATCTTCAGGGATATTATTGATTTAAAACCCAATACTACAGGGCTTCTATATTTTTATCGTTTAACTGCATCAGCAGTTGTTATTCGAGGTTTTTCTGGCAGGTGGAATGGTCTTAACAGTTCTCCCTCATGTGGTATGAAGCAAAATGATTGTGAAGTGTTGGTAATATATCTACCATAAACCACATGGAAAGTAGATCGTGCAGAGCCTGTCCAGGGGCAAGTTTATGTTTTTATTTTTAGGGAGTGCCTTTGACATCGGGGCAGAGGAATGACATCAATTTACTGAATATTCACTTTGAGCAGATTCGCGTCATCAGATTTGTAATGGAATAACGTCTCTTAATGTGTAGACGAAACCAAATTAGACAAAATATTTTGTTTTGGTGTTTCTGTGGCCATTATTAAAAAATTGTGGGACAATGCCCATGTGCATGGTGCCCTTTTGAGAGATAAAAGCATAGCACTTTATAATTATTTGAAATGTGGTGGATTAAAGCGCGGAGGAAGTGATGTCTTGATTAAGTATAGGGCTCACTCTTTCTACTCCATATATCAAATAGCTGGAAACAGCAGAATACAAGTAACGAAATAACGATCAAGGTCTGTACATGTATTCAGGTTTTACAGGAGAACTTTTTCACCCCAATAGGGAACAATGGTGCTGGACCGAGAGCGTGACATGTAAGTAATCATACGTGTTGGTCAAAACGTGTAGAGTGTTTACCACATTTTACCTTTTGAAGTTGCTTCCGTTCGACATTTAGTTATAACAAGGGAAATCTTGCATCATTTTGAAGACTGCGGCACTGCCTTTTACAAGTTGACGTTATCATTCTATCACAATGGAAGAAACAACAAACTGCTTTTATTGACACTGAATCAAAGTTAGCACGTGCTCTCTACTCACCCTGCCAGTGCCAACTCAACCACCACGATATAAGCATTTTTTGGAAAACTTTGAGAGGGCATGAACAACTAATTAGATCGCAACCTTTTCATGAGTGACCAGAGTCCTTGCTGAGCCATTTTTTTTAACCGCTTTTACATGTAACTGGAACGTATTGCAGTTTTTTTTTCACAGATCAACACGCACTCTTCATGGTGTTGAGCATGCGCAGTATCTGTCTCTCAGCTGCGTCAAGAGAGCTACCCAGGATATAAAACTGTATCTACCTCACCGTTCTCATTGGTACATCATCATGTCATTATAACAGCTGGTAGGCCTTTTACCACAGCTCAGCTCATGCCTGGACTTTTTTTTATCAATTTTTACGGACTTCCCTTCACCTAATGTGTTAGGGTCCAAGGTCAAGGAAAAGAGCAGCCATCTTCCTCCATAGCATCTTGGAATACCCTGTTTGTAAACATTCTGGATGCCCAATCCTGTTATATTCCCCGAGTCAGCAGGTTTTTTTACCACCTGTGGCATTTTATGAAGTTTGTATGATCTAACCCAGGTGGCACACTCATTTTAGGATTGTATATCTCCATTTCATCATAGATTTTATTCAAAACAGCTGCTAGACCATCTACCATGGTCCAGCTAATGCCTGGATAGTCTCAGGGTTTTACGGATACCTCCATTCAGCAGTCTTTTAGCATCTTCTAACTCTTTTATGGACCTAACCCAGGCGGCACGCTGGTTTTGTAAGGTTTCTACCTAGTCAACAGATAGACAAACGTGTGACAATACCGCATGATATCTTCTCATTGCAAGCCCTTGGTGAAGCCTGTCCTCATTATTATAAGGGTCTACTTCATATGTTCCCACTACTGATCACCCCATCAAGCTTAGACTCTACTTTCTAGCTGCCTACTGTATGTATTGGCACTTTAAACATGGTGTAAGGATGGCTTCTAGTAAACGACACAATGTTTGACCCAAACTTCTCTTATGATATGACAGTGCTTTTCAGTTTATGTCCACAAAGGCCAACACCAGCCAAGTCATACAGTTTCCTCTGCATATAGACGCTCGTCAAAACACTACATTTTTCCACTCTTGTACTATTAATGTCTGGGACATTGCATTAAACCCAGGACCCTGCCCAACCAAATAGCCTTATAGGCACTGTGGTAGGACAGCAAACAGTAAGGCCATTCAGTGTTACGATTGTGACTTTTGGTTCCATGTACCATGCATCCCAGGGATGACCCTTACTACCTACCATGACATGGGTGCCCCTTGCATTTTAACAAATTTTATAGACTCGTATTTGAGGGACCCTTGTTCGTACATGAGTTGTGACTCTTCTTTTTAATCTGCTCCCCTCATCTACGGAAGGGGTAACAGATGAGAATGTGTCTGAGTCATCAAATATTCATTCAATTTTTGATGAGTTAAGAGAGTGCAGGAACAAACACCCCAGGCAATTGTAGCCTGCTACTTGAATATAAACAGTTTAAGAGGTAGATTTGGTGAAATATGAGAGCTATTATCAGACAGCATAATTGACCTGCTTTTCATTGCTTAAACAAAACTTGACTGCTCTTTCACCAATTTGAAGTTCTTAGTTCCTGGTTAAAGGTTGATGCCAGCTGACCGCTCGGAATGGGGCGGTGGTATCTTGGCCTACATCTACATCCGCTCTGACATCCCTGGATTTCGGATGATAAAATTAGAATTTAACGAAACTAAGTCAGTTGCACTCGAGAGAAGTCTCAGCATTGGAAAGTGGTTGACCTACAGTGTTTATAAACCTCCTTCCATGGCCAATAACAATTTTACCAGTGACTTTTGGCAAAGATTGGATCGGGCAAGTGTGAACTAAGAAAACTTCCTAGTTGTTGGTGACTTAAATTACACTATGTTACACCTTAAACAATCTCAACCTCTTCCCGATTTATGTGACATTTTTATTTTACAAAGTGAACAAACATACATGTTGTCTACCTGCCCCTACCCTTATAGATGTAATCCTTACAAATCGACCTCTTTACTGTTGCATTTTGATTATATGAATGACACATATTGGGCATATGAAGGGCTTCTTCTCGAGGTGGTCAACAAACATACCGCCAACAAAAATAGACGGAGACGTCAACATTGGAAAAATCCTCAATGACTATAATGAAAACATTGCCTCAGAGATTGCTAAGGACAGGACTGTATACCCCAACATTCACCCAAGTATTCAAAGTATAAACTCCAACTTGAAACATTTGAACCAATTTTGCTTCCAAACTTTTACCTTCGTTTTTTGTAAGTAAAGGAATCCACAGAAGTGGCCTCAAAAAGCAACAAGGACAGATGGAATATCACTCAAATTGTTAAATATGGCTAAACCCGCCAAAGTGAAATCCCTAACATCACTTGTAAACACCACGCTTACCCAGTGTACTTTCCCTGACGAGCTTAGAAAAGCCCAAGCTATTATTATCTTTAAACAGGACGACCTGCTCAACAGAAAAAAAACTACTGCCCAGTGAGTGCCCTCCCCATTATTTCAAAGACTTTAGAAAGGGTAATGAACACCCAATTATATGAACATTTCAACGTTATGCTCCACCCCTTTGTCTCAGCCTTCCGCAAAGGATACGGGTGCTAAAAAATCTTACTCAAGGCAGTGGAAGACTGGAAGAGAGCCTTTGACAATCAGAAACATGTATCAGCTATCCTCACAGACTAGTCGAAGGCTTTTGACTGTTTCCCTTTTATGTTGCTACTCGAAAAGTACAGCGCCTATAGTCTTGGCGAGGATGCCGTAAACTGGCTGAGAAGCAAAATCACCGACAGGAAAAATTGTGTAAAGATAGGTGCTGTCTCCAGCAGCTGGAAAACTTTCAGAAAAATCATCAGGCCGCTGCTATACAGCATCTTTATTAATAATACATTTTTCTGTATATAAGAAGGACATTTGTAGAACTACGCTAATGGCAACACCTTATCTTTTGCCCATGCAAATCTGGACGCTTTAAGACTAGTTCTCGAACGGGAATGCCTTCATCTTATTGACTGTTTTGACACCAATACGATGAGGGCAAACCGGGACAAGTTTCAGGCTATAATATTTGGTAATAGGGAAACTAATAGTGATGTTAATTTCCAAATTCGAAACGCAAGAATAAACTTTGAAGCAGAGGTAAAGCTACCTGGAGTAACAATCAACTTCCAGCTAAATTTTGATTAATATGTGTCAGATCTATGTAAGAAAGCCTCTAGGCAGCTAAACGTGTTAAAAAGAATTAGCCGCTTCCTAAACAGCCCCTGCAAGCTTCTCATTTACCAGTGTCTCATTCTTTCAAATTTCAATTACTGTCCTCTTGCTTGACATTTTACCAACGAAGGAAACACTCATTAATAGAATGGATCCAAGAGCGGGCTCTGAGATTTTATAATGAAAATAAGAGCTTCCCACACGAACAACTTCTTTAAAATTCAAAATCCATATCTCTCAGAATCAAGAAGTTGAGAGCTATGACTTTGGAAGCATTCAAACTTTAACAAGGACCAGTTTACCTCAATAACTAATCAGATAAAAAATCTTCCAAATATTTCCGGAAATTTTTCAAAATTCGATCGTCTAAGACGCTTTTTCTTGGAATTTGAAATTTTTTTTCACATGGACAATTTGATAACTGAGACACGCAAAATTCATTAAACTGGGCTTTGCAGTTAGTTTTTATATTTCCATTCAGGGTATGACTTGCAGGATTAGATAAGTCCAGACTTTTTACGAGATGACAGGGCCACCGCTTCAAAAATTCTACTGGCTGTAGTCTGCCCCTTGTTAGTCCGGTGAGAACATTTAATGTGGCAGTGACAACATAATGACTGCAGGTATTTCGTTCAAGTTGGGCCATCACACTTTTTTGCGTCCACAACATTTGAATCTATACAGTGTATATCTGAGTTTTGGCGAGCTCTGTTTCTTAAACTTGAGATGCCAGTGGAAATAAAGATCATCTATACGACTGAAAAACAACTTTATTGTTTCCGTATGATTCCATGTACTGCCTCTAGCATAAATCATATACTGAAAGCCAAACCATGTACAGCGGAGACAACCAAACCCAAAAGGAACTACAAAGATCTAATAATATTATTAGTAGTGTATATCCTCCCAGTTAGACAAAAGTCAAAATACGAGTTCCTAAGTAACTTAAGGTATCGAAAAACAAATTTGCCCATCTAAATTTTTGCTGCTTTTTAGCTAAACTGACTTGTTAGTCAGCTGAGCTCATACGGTGGTTGGGCATCAGTCATCCACCGGTCGTCCGCCGGCGTCCACAATTCGTATTTTCGCATTCTCTTCCAAAATCACTGGCCAGATTCACATCAAACGTGGCGGGAATGAATCTTGGGTGGGTCTTTTCCCTTTGTTTTTCCATACGGTCATGTTCTAGTGATTTTTTAGATTTTTTATAATTTTTTTTTGGGGGGGGGGGGGAGGGAGGGGGGCAAACCTTGAAAAATCTTCTCCGAAATCGCGCACCTAAGTGGTTTGACATAATACAAAGTAGATATGTTCCTTGTGAAAGGGTTAAAGAAAGTTGCTGACCAGGTAGCACTGCTGTGGATTTCTGATTTCCAATAATTTTTAGCTCTGCTCACTTGTCAGACAGTTGAGCTTATGTGGTGGTAAGGCATCCATCATCTGTCCGTCTACCCGTCCTCCATCAGTCAGCATCCACAATTCAAATTTTGGACTTCTCGCAAATCATTAGCCAGATGCAACCTTGGTGGGAATGTAACTTGATTGGGTCTCTAACATGTTTGTTTTATTTGTCATGGTCCAGTGATTTTTGGATGAAGTTTTTTGTTCTTTTTTGGGCAAATGTTAAAAAATGTTCTTCGAAACTGCACACACAATTGCTTTGATATCATAAAATAACATTCCTGGGGATTCTTAGTTCCTAATTTGTTCACAGGTGGCGCTGTAAATTGTTTCTTTTTTTAATATTTTTGTGTGTTTTTGCTTTTTCCGAATTCTTTTCCAGGACCATCACTTAGATTAAGCTGAAACTTGGTGGATATGTTCCTTATAAAAGGGCCAAACAAATTTTTAAATAGGTGGCACTGCTGTGGATTTCTGATTTTTAACGAATTTTTCAATTTGGGTACTTATCGGTAAAAAGCACCTTTCCTGTTGATTCCTATGTAAGTTTATGGGCATTCCAATAATTAGACACATTTTACATCTCTTCTCCGAAACCGTCATCCAGATTGACTTCAAGTTTGGTGGCAATGTACGTTAGGTGAGTCTCTACAAAAGTTGTCCAAATGGTCACTCTCCATATTTTTTTTTCTCTTGAAAATCTGTGGAAAAAAAAAGAATAAAAAAACTTGAATAGGACAGTTTAGCATGGGATTTTCTTGTATGGTTTATAACGTGTATAAATATGGCCAGATTTGCGTCCAACTTGGTAGCGATACACCTTCGATAAGTGTCCACCTATTTTGTGCAAGTGGTCATGCTCCAGTGAGTTTTGGACCTTGACCTCAGTCCGAAGATCACATGACAACTGGCATGTAATTAACTGTTCACTTGATAACTTGAGTTTTATTTTCAATAAGGATCTTGATGTTGCAAATGTTAATATTTCTCTAAGAAGGTCATGCCTAGACAGTACATCAGTGACCTTGACCTCATTTTTAGGGTCACAGTGCTATAGACATGAAATATACTCTTCACTATAACTGGAGAACTTCTTGAACTGGGAACTTGATGTTGCATATACTAGTTTTCTTTAAAAAAAGTCAGACTTAGTACATGGGTGACTTTGATCCTTTTCTAGGTCCACAGAACCACGAGTGTGATGATCTTAAGGTCAGCTGAGCATGGGTTGTTCACACAGCCCTTTTATTTAATTTTGGTGAAGTTTGATGAAAGTATACAATTTTGAAGATGCAAAGTCTTGCTCTATCACTTGGTCACATAGAGATCAACAAAATATTGTGCTCATTGAATAAATATGTCACCACAAAAGAACTAGATATAGCTAAGAGGAAACGTATTTCAAATTTATCTATTTCTCAGTAAAATCCAGTGTGAAATTCCAAAAATGGTGCTTTTTGTTCCAAACACCATGAACCTAAGAAGTGTCCTCCAAATTTTTCCTATATCAGACCTTTATTGGAATAAACTATTTTAGTTTTGAAATTAAACCTTTGGTATCCAAATAAGCAAAGTTTGACTTTACAGTCTCCCAATTTTGCATCTGGTGTAGAGAGAACCAATTCAAAGACACTGTTAAGTTCTAGTACATGCTTTTGAAGACATGGAACTTGTGTTTCCACAGAGTGCCATTCTTAAATGCACAAAATTAAAAAGAAAGCTACTTCAAAGCACGTCCTTATGTGTCACTATAGTTGACAATAAGCAGAAAAATTCTTTGACATGTGCCTAACTGACACATCCAAGCTAGACAATTCCAAAATTTACACTTTTAAACATTAAAACTAATTATGCATTGATAAGCTAAAAGGAATAGATTAAGAGAAAGACAGCTCTGAAGTTGTACGAAACGAAACAACACGGATACGTATCAGGATATCTTAAGAGGCTAAATGACCGGCCTCCTGTCTCATAAGAACGACGTAATTATCGATCTAACAAATTTGTCGCTGATTTCAAAAAAAATTGAAAGTTATTGCTACAATTGCAACATCAATAGCATCAGTTACAATATTGCGTAGACCAAGCCTTTGATGTTATATACAGCATTTACGAACAAAAAACACAGAGAAGATACGTTGATACGCAAAGATTGTGTGCGAAAGTATGAACAGGTTAAAGACCTCCAGAAACTAAATTAATTTTGAAAGCAGTGGTAGTAGACCAAGCTGTTTGATCTTATCTTTCAATCTTTAATTTATTTATTTATTTATTTATTTATTTATTTATTTATTTATTTATTTATTTATTTATTTATTTATTCATTCATTCATTCATTCATTCATTCATTCATTCATTCATTCATTTATTTATTTATTTATATTCATTTATTTATTTATTTATTTACAGCCTCTCTGCAGACAATGCCAACAAAAGGAATTCCTTCTTTGTTAAATTTTTTTTGGTGGAGTACTGCGGATACTTGCGGCAATTAGATATAAATTTGTTGCACTTAATGGTATAACGGAAATTTAAAAGAAACTCCCATTTGTACATTGTGTAAATGCATTTCAATCTGGTCAAAAAATCGAACTGCACAACTTTAACTTGAAAATGGTTCTAATTATTAGTTCGTATTTTTGAGATAAATTGTATTTTCATTATGTGAACTTTCGTCTATGGCTTTTGGTTAATGTTGAAATGGTATTGATGCGGTGCTTTTCGATTGTCAAAAGATGGGATGTTCAGATACCATATTTCACTGCAACCAAATAACTTACTTATACAGTCTACCTGAACACTTTGCAATCTGATCATTTTTAAAAGTAAATTTGCGTGTAACTCAGTGTAACTGATACAGGATTATATACTGAATTTTCTGAAATGAAATGTGCAAGCTCAGATCTTACATTATTGGTGATCTACATGTATCAATAGTACAGGCGTTGTTTTGGACACATCCGTACCACACAGAACCAACATAACCTTTGTTTTGAGTCATTTCTATTTCTTCACTTAAACTGGTCTTAAATCTCATCAATTGCATAAAATACGGCATAATATATGTTTCGGATCCTGTCTTGGTCAAAATTAGTCAATAGCTTTCCTCACTGCGGGTCAGGGTGTATGTTCCCAATCCGCGCCGATGAAAGTGACTGAACTTGGGAGTGCAATCCTGATATCTTCAATTTCCAGTGTAAATTGTTTCTATGAACTTGAAACCTAGGTGAATGTAAACTAACAAACAACAATTGACATAAGGGTACTTTTACGAGAGTCGAAGAGGCAAGGGCTAACGTGGCTGCGCCGGAAACATTCTCAATACTTTCACTATGCAGGTGTGCCATTTACTGTGCATGGTTCAGGTATATCGCTTACTGGTGCCCTGCTTACTTCTTTACATATTTGTTTATTTGAATATATTTGTACAGGTTGACCGGTTCAATCACAGCCTGTCTTGAGCAGTTCATCAGGAAATACCGACGATGACATCGTAATATACAATATAATAAGAAAGGTACGTGGAAGCATGGTCATGAAAAGTTCAGAGTAATATGATAAGAATACAAGACTAGTAAAAGCTAGAAAACTTAAATTAAAGAGAAATAGCTAATAAGGGTGGTCATTGAAATCTGTTGACACTTTATTGTTACCCCTAGGCTTCTAGGCAAGTCGCTGGACATTATCCCAAAATATCAAATGTCCTCTGCTTTGCACTTATTGAATTGCTGACACTCAGTAAAAAAAATGAAATTCTGAGAATAGTCGAATCAGGTTAATAACCCTTAAAAATTTACCTGAATGGATTATAAATGTTTTGAGTCCCGATTCTTTCTTAAATTGACCAGGAATGTTTGAAATATAAAAAAAGAATAAGATAAAAAAAAAAAAAAACCGGAAAATATATAAGAATTTAAAAACAATGCAGACGACAATTTTATTTGTAGAAAAACGGAGGTTCATCTTAACGTTAAGCAGTGTTTGAGGGTTTGATATGAGGAAAGTTGTTGCTCAGATCATTTTTACATATTTACCTCTTGTAACTTTTTGTAGCGATACGACAAAGCGAGGTCTAAAAACGGGCTGTAATATGTTCTCCTCTTATGCTCGTCATTCAAACTGTTGTAGAATCATACAAATTTTATTTTCTGTTTGATAATCGGAAAAAAACTTTCAACATGAATAATGTTTTTGCTTAACTTCAAAATATAGGAAATCAGGAACACACAGGCCAATATTTCAAAATTTTATTGCTTGTAAGGCACTATAAGCATCATATGATTCTAGTTTAAAGCGTCTGAGCATTTAGTCCATTCAACAGCATGTCTTCTTAAAGCTCTTGTGCTGTGGTTTTTATTGCCTTTCAAGTCCTGCCAACGTTGGCCTGTGCACCTTGCATTTAAAAAAGTCCAATATGCAAAACCACAGGAAACCACCATTATATTATGCATTTACCAAAGAAAGCCTTCAAACGTCACAAATTTGATTACGCCATTTCCGTTGACGCCGGGTACAAAGTATGGCATGATTTCCTCTTGTATGGAATGAATGAAACGCTTTAGCAATACTGAAGAGGAGTTAAATTTCAATTGTTTAAGCATACAGGTTATATATTGTTTTGTACATTTGTTTGAATAGCTATTTGGATGTGCTTTTTCGACCCGATACTTATAAAATGATAGTACCAATTCTTGGAAATATATTTTGAAGTGGTTTTGCACTTGTTGGGACGTGGTTCTTCGCCAAAGGTGCAGTTAAGCAGAAAATGGTAATGCAAAATACAAGGTGTATTTCAATTGGTATAATCAAACAGTAGTAAAGTCGTCTTATGTAGATCCTGTCAGCATTTTTACCATTGATGCTTAAAGACACTTCCATATCACATGAACTAATAAACGGTCTGTAGTTCATTGCATAAAGTCTATGATGCAGTGCTTCCATTGGAACTGCCCAGTATGCAAGTAACTGATCACACTGGGAAGGCGGGTTAGCCTGTGTTATCTGAATTGTTGGCGGAGTCTCCCACGCTGGGTGGGAATTGCGTAACCAAACATCCACATGACAGTACTTGGAGAAAATTGGTGACATCCAGCATAATGAGCAGTGTCCAAATACGTACCTCCGTCACACAGTGTTAAAATTATGGCAGGTGATATGGGGTAGCATAAGTGCCTCCCCCTACCCCAAGTACAACAAGGTAAAGTTTACTGTAAAACATTTTGGCAGCTTGTTTACTTCCGTAAGCTGCGGAACGGGTTTTATGATCTCAGTTGGTAATAATCAAGTTCATTTAAAAAATTACCGGCACTTTGTGTAGCTATGTCTTTGCGACGAGTATATTTATGCTCTACATAGATGTGTTCTAATCATCTCCATACATTGCTTCTTTGAAACCGTACTTTAAGCCAACTCAGATAACTTTTCCAATGATAATAAAAAACATAGTTTCCCTTATCTGAATTATTATACAGACCAAGGATCCAAATTTATCTCACGACACTTCAAATAAAAGGGTGTCTGTAGATGGTTCAGTTCAATACTGGTGATGCTTATAATGCAAAACAGCCCCCCCCCCCCCCCCCCCCCGTTGAAAATAATTGACCTATTCTGTGACCTAAAAACCCGAAAAGGGGTTTAGAATCATATGACGTATAAAAAGACTGTTCGTAGCATGAAGGTTGCTGTGGCTATAGTAAAGTATTATTTTCACATGATGTGAGTGGCACACGAGTGTCGTACAGCATGGGTGCACGCAGACAGATGCTACAGGTACCGACGATACACGTGACGGAGAATATCCACAGGAACAGGCGGTCTATCACCAGTGCAATATACTTCCAGTCATTTTTAATCTGAAATGAAGAAACGAATTATAGTATACATCAATGAAATGGAATTAAACATATCTTCATTATTCTTATAATTATTATTATCATCATCATCATCATCATCATCATCATCATCATCATCATTAAGGTGGTTACTGTGGTGGTAAAGGAGCAAAAGCGATCAGTGCTAAATAAACAGGGCCGACATTTTTAGTTTCTTGGCGGCAATATATGACCGCAATTAATACCTGTATATGTCAATATAACCGTCCAACTATTTGTCTTTCATGGGAAAGAATCATTATGCAAATCTATATTCATATACAACCCATAGCTTAATATTTGGTGATTCAAATATTCAAAAGCAGATGGGAGTTTCGGGTTTAAGCTTCAGTAAGTAAAGTGACGCGCAGTTCAGTGAAGACATCTCTGGGATACGGTTAGCGCTGTGGTCGGGATGTGTGACCTCCACGGCTGCCAAAAACAATTAGTTCACCCTTTCACAAATTATTTGTTTGTTTGTTTTTTAGACTGGTCCACCCATCGCTAATTTGGATTGGCCCTACCTCTGAAGGGTACCCGGTGCCACGCGTTCATGATGCTATGCATTATACCTTTTGTTCTTCGTCTTCCTCACGCAAATGTTTAGCAATATAACGTACACCATCCATAGCCTGGCGAACGTCAGAAGAAATATGGATACGAGGCCTCCTGGGCTGATTGTCGTAAATTGGTTCCTCCTCTTCTTCTTCTTCCTGACATGCGGCTTCCACAATGTCAGACAGAGCCTGATTCTCTGCCAGCGACTCAACAGGCTCCTCCCCATATACATTGTCAAATGAGAGAAATATACTGGGCCGCGGCTGATACCCAGATCTCTTTGAATCTTGTCTCTCTTGGCTTCTCCGAGAAGAACCCACACCGGAATCATTCCACTTGTTCAATTTTGAAAGTCGATAGCGGAATTTAGACCTCTTAGAACTTTTGGTCAATGTTTCAACTTTTGGAGGTCTCATTATAAGAAGTCTTGGCAAAATATCCAAGAACACTTTGTGAGCCCATTTAGGCACTTTGTGCGTGGCTGGGGATCGCCAGTGCACGTTTAACACTATCACAGTTAAGATAATCGATAAAGTGATCATGATCATAGTAAACATTAAATATTTTCCTATCAAGGGGATAACTAAAGATGTAGGAGGTATCAGCTCGGCCAGTAGCAGAAAAAACACAGTCAGTGACAGTAGAATTGAAATACAGAGAGTCATTTTCTCTCCACTCTCTGCTGGCAGGTAAAATACAAGCGTCGTGAGGAATGAAATTGAAATGCAAGGCATGAGCAAATTCACTGTATAAAACAATGTCTTCCTTCGTATTGTGATATAAAAAGTTATATCAGGATACGGTGCGTCACAACAAGGGTAATATTTATTTGTTTTCTGGGCAGGAATACGCAAAAGATCCCACTCCACACTCTCAACAAAAGCGCAGATGTTTATTCCTGTTTCAATGACGTCAGTGGCACCTATATCTCCGCGCCACATGTGATCCAAATCCACCTATAAAAGAATAAAAAAGGTTAAGTAAGATAATTAAGCATGGCATATGAGTACAGTTCTCTTAAAATCCGACAAATGCAAATACTTTACACTAATTTACAGCTCACACAAGTATCTTTCATGATAAAGGGGAGTATTTTAGGAAGGTCTCCTAGAAAAGCCAGTTCTACTGCAACAGTTTTTCACTACCAATTTATCATGGATTCAACAAATCAAGCGTGCAGGCGGAAATTCGGCGTTTACGCCCTGTCCTGTAGCTGCAGGTAAAATTACACATATTTGTCGTGAGACGTTCGTCTAATTATCCTTTATATTACGGTGTCACCAGACATAATGCTGCAACAGATAGAATCCAGGACAATTTACGCGCGTTTTTGTTTGCTACTGTTTTCACGGATCTTTGGTCACCTGTATTCGAAGGGACTCACTTGTCTTGATTGGCGTTTAACATTTTTGCGCGGACAAATTATCGTCAATCGGTTTAAAGATACTTTACTGGTCGATTAGAGACCTGGATTATATTTATTATTATTCATACTTTCAGTCATAATAGCATGACATTACGACAAACATAATGACATACCCACCGTGGTTGTACCATTGAAACATGACCCCCCCCCCCCCCACTACATTACAGTGTTTAAAGCGGAGTTGTTCCAAGCTGTCAGTTCATTTAAAGCCATCACTTGTAAAGTATTTCTGATTTACGAAAGGACTTTGATATTTTTTTCTCAACATTTCAAATAAGGAATAACATTTCTTGGCTTTTTCTTGGCTGAAATTTTATCTTTTATTTAATTTTTGACAATTTTAAATTCTTGGCAATTTATTGTCCCGCAAATAGTATAGCTAAAGTCTGTTAACTTCTTAAACTGGACGACGAAAATTAATTCTTCAAATGAACATTGCTGCTTGGGTGGCATGGGGTCACGTGATTTGCACGTGACCTAATATTCCATGTAGCCTCACCACCAGGAAAACACAAATTTACAAACTTGTACTTACATTCAGTTTCATGGTATATCCTGCACAAAAGTGTCGTGGTTTTATTATCTCTAAGGAAAAAATTAATTTAAGTGAAGATAGCCTGCTGTTTTTGACGAAATGAAATGTTTAGTACCACACACAAGTGTTGGGTGTGTGCTTACTACCAGGAGAGGCAGCACAACCTCTTACGTCAAGTCCACGCAGACCAGATTAGCCTCTTTCTCCATGGAATGATTCATGGAAGAATAAATGCCTTTTTCATTTGTATGCTTGCAATGAAAGCAATTGTATCATGTACAAATACTTCTGATTCTAAATGTATGGCTAGGCCCATGGCTTCCATATGTCCATGTGCTCACTTAAAACTTGCATTCTTAATGATCTATTATGCAACATACCGCATGACCATCGTATGTCCATGTACCAAATTTAAACTTGCACTCTTGTTCATCAAAGGGAAAAAATTCGATGTCAATAGGGCAGGAAGATTTGTAAACGACCGGCGGTTCCCATCGCACTTTGCCCGTGTAGTGCAGAGTCGCTTTGGTCATTATCGTCACAACGTAGTCGCCGTCCGCACTGCAACAAACAGTACAATTACGAAAGAAGAGGGTCGACTCTACCCTACATTTCGCTTTCCTTGGTTTTAAATGATTGTCAGCACAGAGAAAAAATAACTTCCTTTAACCCGGCGAGATGTGTCCAGCACGTGCCTGGGTCAACTCAATGATCCCCAGAAACATTAGGCCCGCACTGATTGGGAGATTTTCTTTCTCTCTGCACATTACCTATTCCAGCATTGGAAAACTTTGGATATTTTAAAATCAGTTGTTTTTATTTGTTTGATAGTTTTTCCAGCGAAGATCTGTGCCACAATTTTCGATTATGATCTGGACAGTACTGGTATTGTGTATGAGGTCCAGCGTCCCCGTATATATATATATATATATATATATATATATATATATATATATATATATATATATATATATATGGGGGTCTGTGTGTGCTTCCGTGTGTATGGGCTTAAACGGTATCATTTGTTATTTATTTTCACGTATCAGCTTTCTTTAATACGATTTATACCCAGACCTTGGCCGATTATACACTTCCTAGTGGTGTGGTGCAACTTACTTGTTATAGAGCACGACGTCGGGCAGCCAGATGTTCTTGGGAGGCACCGTTATTTCTAACACATCGCCGTATTCTTTGGGGTTCCATGTCAGACCCGAGTCATACCACTCCTAGAAATAACACATTTTAAAATATAATTGTATCAGCCCAGAATATCTTAACACGAAGTAGGTAATTCGTGATGAATCTGCTTTAAACGTATAGTTTCATTAATTCATCCCATTACCTGGTACCCACGGTATATCATTGCAAAGGCAGCAGTTTTGCTTAGTCCTGTACATTTAGGCATCGTTTTTTCGCATTCCTGGTTGAAATTTGAGTAATTTAAGATCATAATAAATACTGGAGATGCCATAACTAGTTAATCTAAAGTTCATGCAACACACAAACGATACAGAAGGAAAAATACTTTCGGGGGAAGTTGCCAAAACGTTTGAAAATATATTCACTCATCAGAAGTCGTGCGGGGGGGGGGGGGGGGGGGGGAGGCAAGTAGAGTATTCATCTTGAAGAAAGCATGGTCTCTATGTATGGTTCATAGATTCAGTCATTAAATACATCAAGTTCTATTTACATGCTATTTTGCATCCTGTTGGCCTGTTTGAACACCGGAGAAAATCAACTGTTTTTAATATTGGGCAGACTATCTGTGGCAAAGTCCTGAAATGCCATACTCACATGTATAAGCCATACATTTGTCGTCAGCACTTGGTTCTTTTCATCCTAAAAGAGCAAAGCAAAGCAAAATTAGGAACGCTTAGGTCTCAGGTCATTCAACACTGGCCATGACATTGCCCCATTAAAATCCTTCAGTCTGTGTATCAGGATTATTTCTCAGTTATCCCGACTTGCATCCTGATATATATATATATATATATATATATATATATATATATATATATATATATATATATATATATATATATATATATATATATATATATATGCCAAACTTCCTTCCAAACAGGTTTTCTTAAGCTTTAAATTTAACCTCTGAACGTTTGTGTGATGAAGGACAAAAGTTTGTAACTAGTGATCTTGGACTAGGATGCAGAACATCAACCTTATTTTGCACAACTGGATGAAATACTTATCAAGGCAAAAGTTTCTTTATTTCTCTTGACCTCAACTGATGTATGGGTCACACAAAAGGTACACTGAGATCAGTAAGGTACATATGACAGGAGGGCAAGCATGCCAGACCAATAATACCATTTCAGTACAAAATTTCTTGGTTCCATTATTATAATAGTTGTAAGGTGAGAAGTGAAGGTGGTCTAGTACCACCATGAAGAAAGGCTAATTGATTCCTTTCCCACGGTGATACTCAGGAAATCATTATAAATAATCCAGATAAAGATTTACATGGTCGACACAAAATTAGGGCACCGGAACACAAAAGTGACGGGTGTATTATGATTAGCTCTGAAATATTTGGGTATGCAAATTAGTCTTGCAACTTCTAATTCTTTACATTCAAATAAATAATGATACCCGTCTCCTGACTGTTGCTTACTCCATAAATTACCAAATTTTTTATTTCTTGGTATCTTTAAGGGGCCGTCTGTAAGGCTCAGCATACATAGCATCGCGGTACCTTCCTCTAATCTCCTTTATAAAATATTGCCATTAACCCCCCAAACCCATACATTTTCTTTCGCATATTAATCTTCATTTTTATCATGTAAAGAAAAAAATTATCATTCTCTCGTTATTTGAATTCATAGGCGACATATTCCAAAAGGGTCCACTTCAGATGTTTTTTGGGCCTACAACCCATAATACTTAACATAAAATCTTCAAATTTGGTATGATAAAACTTTGGTGTAATGTCTTGGAACGGTTTTCTTCTTTTTTTCTTTTAAAGCAAAAGGAACATATTTATTCAATGTATAAACAGGCACCTTTTCTATTTCTCACTTTGTGTAATTCAACATAAAAAAAAAGCAAATTACAAAATATAAAAAATATCTACAAACACCACATACCGCTCCCAGGCAATAAAGTTTATTTTCAAGAGCTTTTTGTTTCATCAAAATGGATTAAATCATTTATTAGCAATCTCTTGAAAACCCCTGAGAAGTCGAATGAAAATCAGAATTTTGACAAAATGCAATTTAGGTCTAATTGGCCCTCTGGCAGCAGTAAACTGGCCATTGTGGAAAATGAACACACTCTGTCTAATCGTTACCTGTCTTGTGAGAAGTACTCTCATAATGCTATACTTTTGATGTGTTGTCATGAAAATATATCTTTCAAATCTATGTTTAGAAAGGAATCTTTGAAGTTTTTCCAGGAGAAGAACACAAAAAAAAGTTGGTTTCCTAATAGCTGGTTTCAGGCGCTAAAATAACAGAGTAGGAGTGCCCATTGTTTTTTCCCAAGCCCACTGGTCCATTATTCTCTCTCTAGCCCACTGGTTCATTGTTCTCCCCAACCAATGAGCAGCTGGATCACTTCCCATTGCCTAGCAGACCCACGTTTGACTGAAAGCTCATGTGTATTCTGTTGTAAAGACAAAACCATGTGGGTGTTTGGCCAAAAACCATGATTTCTTTAGCCCCGAAATTCTCATAAAAACTGACATGTTTAAACTCAATATTTGGCCGTATGGTACATTTGCACCTTATCTTTCCTATTCTGAAAAAAAAAACAGTCAATTCCTAATTTTCTAAAATTTATACTGCAAAACAGCTTTACAGAAGGCCCCTTAAATGTCGTCTTTTCCGGTAATCCATGATTGAAATGTCCTAAATCTACATAAAATGAAACACCGTCTCAAGGGGAGATCAGTCAAATATTTCTTAAAACCAAAATCCTGTTTAAACAACCTCAACTTCGGCATGCCAATCTTGTAAATACTGATCTTGAACCCTTTGCTTGACGGTATTGATAACCCATTTACTGTTAACATTAGTAGAATTACATTTATTACTTAAACCACAGTTATTCACTATATTGTGGATATATCTCATCCATGGAGACCTGTAAGTATAACTTTGATAAAAATTAATGGCTAAGAAATTTTACATGATAATTATGACTGGTTTCTGGTATGTTACTTGCATCAAAAGCTAGTCATTCTTCTCTTAATAAGACAAGATAATCGATATCGACCCAATTCGCCACAAACTATACTGGTAGGTGTCGAGTCCTTGAACTTCGAAAAACCTACAAAGATCTTGTGCAATTTCTCAATAATGTTTAAATTTTCATACCCAATATTTCACTACTATACATTACTATTGGGGTAACCGTAGCATCAAACTTTTTAAATTGAAGATCAATAGGGATATCCAAAACCTTAGCTATCTTAATAAGTACATACATGACCTTACTTGTTGGTCTGATAAATACTTCTTGCATTTAACAACGAGCCATACCTTGAGAATACAAACCATAAGTACTTAAATGAGTCCTTAACCTGTAATGTTCACATTTTTATTAAAAAATAATGTCTGTTTTCACACTCCTTTTTTGCAAAAGCAACCACTTCTGTTTTACCCTTTTTTATATAAGGGGATTATCCAACCACTTAACCAATTAGTCATTTCGAAGGTACTTTACTTTTATTTAGAACTCTATTGGATAATTTCTTATATCATGGCAAACGTAAACCTTTCGTGTATCTGGACCTGCTGATTTAATATTTTCAAGTTATCAATGACATGTCTTATTTCCTCCTGAGTAATGGCTTCGTCGAATAATAATTCTAATGCATTTTGTCTAGACAAAAGTAGAATATCAGTACCCATTTACCCATTTTTGGTTCTTCATTACTGCTTGAAAGTCTTTCGGAATGTTCTCATAAAGCTGCTTTAGAAATGCGAACCTCAGGGTTTTTTATGTTCATTCAATAATTTGCGTTTTTTTCGGGGGAGGGGAGGTTCTTTGACTTTAAATTGCGCAGTTTATGCTTAAATGATTTTTATGCATACTGAGTGCTTTGGTTAACTCTTTTTGTAACCTGTACTAGCATTAACCATAGCCAGATGGTTATAAGCCTTTTTTCACGTTTATACTTTTCTTCGCCAGTATAGAAGCCAATTTTTCTTAGGCCAAGAATGTTATATCCTGGTTTATTGTTATTTTTTTTAAATCTTTTGCCTAACATTCTTAATATCAAACACTTAATGACCAGCGCCATCAAATAAAGCACCAGAATCAAAAAGAATGCTATATCTCGGAATATCAGGGTAATGTACTCTCTATAGCAAGTCATAAACAGTATCACTATCTATATTATGAACAAAGTCTTGAGACTTACGTCGATCCCAAATAAATATCTGTTTGACTTCAGGTTTAGTTGCGTGAGATGAAACATCAAAATTAGAAACAGCATGAATCTAATCAGTGGCTACACCCATGCTGCTTCCACGCTTAAACTGGAATGCAACAGGCCTATGAATATCAGAGAAAAGTGAATCATTTCTTATATTTAAAATCTATAAATATAACTGGATAATTGCCAATCAACATTTGCATTATCCACAGCAGAATTCTTTGTAGTTGGACACTCACCAAAGTACTGATCAACACCACACCTTCCATTCACAATAAATTGTACATGGCCTTTGCAAAGTTGTATCAATGTATGGCCAAAGTGTATAGGTTTGTGAGTATATTTAGTGCAAACATGGGCTGGTGTACCTAACACTTTAAATGTACTTTCAGCGTCCAAATTATCAAACGTTACCATATCCATTACAATGTTTCCTGTAACATAAACGTCTACTGAAATAAAGTTTACTTGCCGCTTTGTATTCATGCTTTCAACAGACACTTCATTGAATTGACACCCATGCGGGTTATCATCTTTGTGTAATACCTACATTTAGTGAGATATTGTGGCTGAATGAAATATATAGTCAGTATGGAGTGCTGTTACTGAGCACAGCATATGGTCAATCACACAGAAGCATCACATCAACGCCTTTTGTTTGCTCTTTCACGAAACATCGTGCAACAGGAGTGGGTATAAACAGCAGAAGGCAGGCCTGTGGTATATATCCTCACAAGACCTTACAAAAGAAGATTGTAGGACTTAATCACGTTTGGTGACCGGCGGAATTACGCAGTGCACAAGTTGACTTAACTTTTTCCCAGGGTTTGATGGAAGGGCACTGAAGCGATCGAAAATATTACGTTGAATGTTTCTTGCCGAAATATTGAGTTTAACGTAACTGCTGAAATATCAATCAGTTAAATTGTAATACCAAAACTTGTTATTCGTAATGCTTGATCTAACAGGGAAGCAAATCCATACATGTTATTAAACATTCCCGTAAGATGATTCATATACGTTAAAAGTTCCGATATGAGAACTGAAAAACTGGAAAACCCATCTGACAGCCTCGAAAATGTCTGAGCAAATTATTCTTCCATATGTTTGATTGATGGAGTATCGTTAGCTTCACACTAACCTCAGCACGGCGGGTAGTAAGGTTCCCATTTGTCCAATGATGACTGACCAGGTACATACATTTGAAGAAATCTTACCAATAAGTTCGCATGTAAAATATATAAAATGGACCAACAAACTGTCGGTACTGTTGACTGTTTTAAATACTTGGTACGTTATTCGCCTTTTAAACAGAAAGGGATTTCACAACACGAATTAGCCACAATGTTGCTCAGGTCTGTCTGGCTATTTTAGTTTTAATCTTAATTATGTTATTATCCACATCTGTCGTATAAAAATGTGTATCCAATTCGGTGGGAACGTTAGCCCGAGTGCTCAACGTTTCGGATTTCTCGGACTGGCTTAGGCCACAGGGGACAATTTGGATAATATTCCTGTGAATTTTAATGAACCTTTTGCTCTGGTTTTCTCGTGTCTTTTTTTTGTCTGGTTGTGTGTACTATGTATATCTAATCATGTCGATGTATATTTTAAATTCCCAAAACAGGGAGAGGAGCTTAAATAAGCTATTATCATTATTATTATTATTGTTATTATTATTATTATTATTATTATTGTTATTGTTATTGTTATTGTTATTGTTATTATTATTATTATTATTTATTTATTTATTTTTTTCATCATACCGTAGCACCTAGTAGGGCTGCGTATTTAAAAACTGCAATTAAAATAATTCCTTGGGGGAAGGTAAGTTTTCACAAATCTAATCTCTCTCTTTCCCTCTGCCTCTCTCTCTCTCTCTCTCTCTCTCTCTCTCTCTCTCTCTCTCTCTCTCTCTCTCTCTCTGTCTCTCTCTGTCTCTCTCTCTCTCTCCCTCTCTGATGAAAAGTAAAATTAGTTCAAATTGAAATAGTAACAGGTGATGGTGCCTCGACGAATAGTAAAAATATAAAGACCTAGCCATAATATGAACATTAATAATACTATTAGGAGCAGTAGGCTGAGCATATCCATGTACCACATGCTATTGTTGCTGAGTGGTGTCGAATGGCTGTTCCAGCGGGAGATATATGGGAACCACGAAGGCTGCCCACCAAGCCTCCCGGTTTTCAGTTTTAACAAGATTTTTTTTTTTTGGGTTTTCTTAAGTAATTGCTTTATTATGTCGTGGCTAGAACTCTCCATTTGACGTGTATAGTTGTAATATTTTGGGGGAGGAACTCAAAACCTTACCTCTACACAATATATTAAGAGGTAAGAAAATCCGAGAAAGAGAGAAAGTGAAACAGAGAGAAAGAATGATAAAAGAAAGAATGGAACAACCAAAGACAGAAAGAAAGGAGAGACAAGGAAAGAAAGAAAGAAAGAAAGAAAGAAAGAAAGAAAGAAAGAAAGAAAGAAAGAAAGAAAGAAAATGCAATAGTTAGGTCACTACCCTCTTCAAATTTCCAGTACCACGAAAGACCCTAGCCCATCACAAACAAATGTATCTTCATAAACAGCTTCTCACCGATATGAGCCATGCTGTTGGAAGTTGTAATGACAGTTGTTTGCAGAGACGTAGTCAGAACTGCAGTAGGCACTCAAAGCAATAATAAGTATGCCATCTGGGTTGTCTTATAAAATGTTCCGTACGCCTGGTACAATATGGCAAAGGGTAGCTGCTGGTAAGCACATAGCTAGTCTGTCTGTAGCAGTTGGTGTGAGGCCAGGGAGGATATGGGGATAAAGAAATGATCAAATTCAGGACTAAGATGTTGTATTTCTACCAACAAGTGGCCAAAGGCATGGGTTGGACATGCTTTATATTACTCTGGGTTAAATACCTCGTGCAGTTTTTTCTATTTGTAGTAGTAAGTGTTAATGATACGTGGCTGTTATATTTCAGACATAGCTTTAATCTGTTTGTTCCAATGATGACATATTTTCCTTATGTCCCATGGCCTGAAACTCCCGCTCGTTAGATTGAAAAATTCTTCAGTGATTTATCATTAGATATTTCCTACTGATAAGTAAAGTAAGCTGGTTAAGCTTTGTAATACAGAGAAGTGCCAAGTCTGTGCATACTTGGTGCATGGCAGTCCCCACATCAATTTAGACATAATTCTTGTACATCTTTGAGCTGGAACAATTTACAAGAGGGGGAACAAAGTGAAGTTTTATTTTTCATGTCAGCTTTTTCGCGAGGACTCAGCTGTTATATAATGAGAAGTGTGTATACCACCCAGGGATCACCTGCAACATTGCGCAAGATGATTCACTTTGACTCTTGCTGTGTGTGCATGTGTTTGTGTTTAAAGAAAAACGTTGTTCAGGATTGACAGTGCTTTCGAGAATCATTGTAGATAACAAGAGAAGAGTCCACATATATTAATGTGTCACGAGCATAGTATGTTAAGTGTATGCAATCGAATTTTTAGCAGAGTGTAAGGAAGTTTAAGGAAGGAATATCTGAAATTTATGATACAATTGAAACCATAGTTACTTGAACCTTTAAAAGGAGGCCCCATACTTCTAACGATTAATTTATATTTTTGCCGTTAACTTTAACCAAGGACAAAGCTTTCTGTGATTTAATTGAAGGAAAAATGTTTTTGTTACATTGTTTATTTCTTATTTTCACTGAATTCCCAAATATAGAACGTGTTATGGATTCGATACAGAATATGAACGTAAGCAGGGCCACAGGAGGCAAGCTTGCCACATGTACGTTACAAATACTGCAAGACACAATGCCACCGAGTAAAATGGAATGTTACGGGCACCTGGTGCCTCCCATAAGATATATGTAAAACTGTGTCAAAGTCATGATTTTGTGTTTTTATTGGAAGTTAATGTGTATAATTAAATTTCGCACATAGCATGGGATTTTCTAAGGAAAAAGGCAATGTTATAACGATAGGGAGATGTTGGTTACAAACCACAGTTGTGATTGGCTGATTGCGCATCCCAACGGAGATAGTCCATAATTGTGAAAATACTGTGTTTTCAGCATGCTGTAGCTTCTGTTTAAATAAAGTTAGCTAAGTCAGGTTTGCTGCATCGCAGAGTTGCTTCATTGGTGGTCATATAGGTGCACTGTATTCTTGGCCAGGTGGAAACTTTATGGTGGGGAAGGACAATGATGTGGCCCTGGCAAGAGCACAGTTCATACACCTGTATAACGCTGACATCCAGGTGTTGTTTCGTATTTCAATTATCACAAATTAACGAGCTGGGAATTATATGACAAAAATCCAGCCATGTTTTTCTGAGATTTTTTTCTGTTAAATGCCGTTCACGGCATTTTAAAATGCCAAAATGCTGATTTTTTAGACTGAAAAATGCTAATATGAAAAAAAGAAGGATTTATAACTGTGGTTTGTGGCCTGTTATTCGTAGTGTGTGACGATTAAGATTACGTATAAATTAGCGTGCTTTGACTTTATGGTGATGACATATTGGCGGTTGTATACATCTAATAAATCTACGGATGTCTGGTGCTATATCTATTTTCGGAACTGTAACTCCCGTAACTCTGTGCATGCTTCACCTACTATATTTACGGTACTTTAACTCCCATAGCTCTGCGCATGTTCTATGATGTAGTCTTACTTCAGGTTCTATACTCACTTCCAGCGCAATACCCTTTTGTGGTGCTATACCTACTTCCGGTGGTATACTTCCTTCCGTTGGTATGTGCTGCGCATGCTCGTGACGTCATCAATTAGCCTCATTAAAGTCCTCCTCAAACCTGCACCAGAACTAGTAATTTACAGTCTACTCCCACATGTCATTTTATTTGATTTATCTGGAAACCTGCTAATGAAGAAAAGTAGCCGTTCGGAAGTTTTGGTGCTACACGCTTTGCAACGAAAAAAGTGAACAATGACCCAGTGACTGGTTTCAATCTCGGCACGACTGCTACGTTTTCTTGACATGGTTACCCACCCAAAACTGTGTACTATCCTATGCATTCTCGAGCACAAAGCAGCAGTCTCCAGCGCGAGGGTGACGCAGAGAGCATGAACGACGCACCATAAAAGTGAACCGAATCTTCCACACCGTACACCTTCGGGGGTCGAGCCCATTCTCGCATTAACGGATATGTAGTTCGAGAAAGATTACTAATTATGACTGTGCGATTGATGTTAGAGAATAGCGGATAATTTACTCACGATATGTTTACACTCCAGTCGTCAGTATATTTTAGTTTTGCAGTCGCTAGTGTGCTCTGCCAGATTGTTTGTAACCATCGTAATGTTTAATAATAGTGATATGCTAATAAAACAAAGACAGCATCCATATTCCTTTCAGTCTGTATTCCAGATATCATAACAGCGCAAACACTATATAGAAATAGAGAATTGGTATATCATGGGCCACTGTGCTGTTGGCTGGTTTTGTTGCTTCAACCCCGACGGTCCTAATGGCTATTTATGATGATATAACATTTCCCACTTAAAATTCATCAGCAAGTGTATGAGCTCATGAATATTGTCGGTTTGTCTCTTGCCACTTTTCTCTTGGGCCAAACGTATTTTGTTGAAACAATAGGGAAACAGGACGAGGCCTATATCAATTCCCCTTGTACATATAGAAAGACAGGAGAGCTACAGACTTCACAGTACAATACATTATAAACACGGACAATTAATTCGGTAGGGAGGAAAAAACATCACTTAGACAAATAGAATGTTAGAGCCACACACGATAGAGTATAGACACCACCCAACACCACTGATAGAAGTACCATGCAAAGATGGCTGAAGTACATCCCTAACAGGCAAGGCAAAAAAGTATCCTGACATTGCTGCCCCAAAATGGAACTTATGTAACTGCTCCAAGTCTGTATGTAGCTCTATAGTTGTGTACAGCGTCCAAAAAAAGTTTCATTTTGTTGGTTAGTGATTAGTGCAAGTTTAAGACCTGGATAAAAAAGTTTGGATATTGAAAGGGGCAAAATGAATTTTTTATTGTGTAAAGTATTCCGGTGCCTTATAAAGAAGTTGCACTCGCAGAAGTAATGAAGCCCAAATTACTAGGTGGCTTCATCACAGTGCTGCATATGTCATAGTTGTAGTAGGAAGAAGCATTATGCCTGGGGCTACCCCACCTGACCCCCGTTCACAGCAGACCACTGCATTTCTGGCTAGAAGCCTGTGATGTGATTTTCGTCATCAAGAAAAGTCTTGGTGCGGGAGATTTGGCTTGACCACTCAACGCAGGGCAGCCTTCCAATTAGCAACAACAGTTTTGAAAACATCATGGATTTGATAACCACAGAATTGGATTGTGAAAAAATTAAGTGTGTCGATCAATGCCATTCCAGTGATTCGCTCAGGGCCTGTAATGGTAAACTCTTGATGTTTCGTCTTCTTCTTGTAACCTGTAAGATGAGACCCGTTCTTCATAGGTACACTAGTATCTGGTCCGGTCTTGTATTTATGTTTTCTCTCCATGCATATATATATATATATATATATATATATATATATATATATATATATATATATATATATATATATATATATATATATATATATATATATATATATATGCGCGCGCGCGCGCGCGCGTGTGTGTGTGTGTGTGTGTGTGTGTGGGTGGGTGTGGGTGTGTGATCCTCAACTCATATAATGGGGGGGAGCATTACCTTGGGAAACAGTGATCTTCTATACAAATGCACATCGGGAATCCGGAAGAGCTAAATAAGATCCGTACACATGAAGCCTACAGTTATCATATTGCCGTGCAGAAGCAGCGCAAAACAGACTGACTATAACCGTGCGGCGATTTTTCATCTGATAGACACACAGCTTTTTGCGTAAGGGCCACATAGTCTAAGTGCCTTGGTTTTGTTTTATGTAAAACTTTTCAAGCACAAAGATCTGGTTACCTGGAATGTAGTTAACGATATTTATACCAGGTTTTGCTAACACATGCTTCAGTAGCTGGTTACAAAAACTGTAAATTTGCAGAAGTAGATTATGCAAACCAGAGTGTTTTTCACGTAAACACGGCTAATGTACTCTAGTCATGCCAACAAGGCACATGCTGCTTCTATCTACTGACAAAACGTACGTTTCTGAACATATGAAAATGCAGCGAAAGTAGAAAAAACGGCACTGTGGTCACTTTTTTTCTCATAGCTGGCAAGCATCTGCACAAACGTGGCAGCGTTGTCACGATGTTAATGTGTACAGATCTAAAACGGAGACAAGCATGTATGCCTTTGTCCATTCCAACTGTACTTGGTATCCAGTGTGTCGCAAAGAAAATAATAAATAAAAAGAATAATAACAAGAAAGGAAATTCAACATAAATAATATTATTTGGGGAAAAACATGGTACTTATAGTTGTATGTGACAGCGTTGACAGTGGCGTTAATGTCAATTGATCTAAAAGAGGGTCACGCAGCTCCAAAGTCCTATAGTAGCTGTTTTTTCAAAATTCGGTGAATACTTGATCGCTAACAATGTACTAGCAGATGAAAAATCGGGGTTTAAAGAGAATGATTCGACAGCGAACCAACTAGTGAGATCTTGTATAAAATTTACAATGGTGTAGCATGCAGCAATGAAATCAGAATGGTGTTTTTGGACGTGACCAAGGCGTTTGACAAGGAGTGGCATCAAGGCTTACTTTCCAAATTATGCAAACTTGGTTTGTGAGAAACTGATCGATTGGGTCGAAAAGTACGTATCTGATAGGTATATCAGAGGTACTATGCAAAGACAATCTTCTTTATGGTTACGAACCGAGACGGAGGTGCCTCAGGAATCAATTTTGGGTTCTGTTCTCGATGCCATTTATGTCAAAGATATAGACAACCACAACGTTTTTATTTGCGGACAACAAAAACTTCTTTCAAGTCATTAGAAACCCAATAGAGTCGATCATAAGGCTGAATAAAAATCTCAATATTCTCAGTGTGCGGGGGCGTACATGGATTCTTACCTTTAGCGGATTTAATGCTTGACACCAAGATCTCTTCCATGCATACTAAAATAAAACATGGTCCTTTATTCCTGAATGGTGTAGAAATACCAGAAAAGACTGGTCAACACATCTTGCAATTCTCCTCAGCATTAATCTGTCACGGACAGAACATATTACTCGTATGGCCAAAAAAGCCGGCAAAAGAATTTCTGTGCTACGAAGATTTAAATTTAGGCTGTCTGGTAAAGCCTTGTCAGAATTGTACTCTTCTGAGATCAGACCAACACTGTAGTATGATTGTATCCTGTTTGAGAAATATGAACTAAATTTACTTAACTTATTGGAAAATATCCAAAAACAGGAAAGAATTACTTGCACTGGAGCAAAGCGTCACACAAATCGGTGCAGGCTGCTCTTAGAGCCAGGATGGGAAACGTTGACAAATGGGCGAAGGCACTGTAAACTCGTTTTACATTACAAAATGGCAACTAACCAGGTACCTACATACCTTGCTAAGTTAGTTCCACCAACGGTTGCGACGTTTTCTGGACAGTATCTCAGAAACTCTTGGGACGTACGTCAGCTTAAAAACCCCCAATCAAAGGTTTACAAGGACCTTTTGTGCCCTTTGCAATAAAATTTTGGAACACCTACCAACAAATATAAGGGAAACTACTGCAGTATTACCCTATAAAACCAAGCTAAAGAAACTGATGTGTGTGGATACGCCCCCTTCTTATTTTGCTCATGGTCGATGTTTTGCTAACACTTGTCATGCTCAGCTGCGATTAGGTTATTCTTGTATAGTGTCAATATAATCCCACATCCCGCTTGTTGTTGAAGACATCTGGCTGAAACAACTGCACATTTTCTCTTTGACTGCCCAAGATATAGTTTTTTTTCTTCCGTAAGTGTTGAGAAATGTCGCTTCAATTGTGGCCAATACAAGTATTCCTCTTCTTCTCAGTCCTGATCGTAATTATTACCTTAAAACGTTACTGAAAGGAAGGCCCCAAGAGGGAATTTTTTCCATCGAAGGGTTACTGAGTAGTGTACAGTATTTATTTGTAGGTCCAAATGATTCGAATTCTGACTCCTGGGATCACGGTAACAACACGCCCGAATGTGATATTCAGGGCTAGGGGTGAGGGGTGCTGTCCTGAGGGTAATCCGCGAGTCCTGGTATTCATGACTGTAAATTCCTTGTACGCAGGCGCGGGTCCTGTGCTCGTATTAGCCTCCTCGTACAGACCCCGGAGCTACTTATAACTGAACGCTTAATGAATGTGGGAGTTGCATTACTATTGTATTTTATTATGACTTAGGGTACATATTACTTGGACCCATGTCTCTCTTGTGTGTTTTGTATATATTGATTGTGTGGCTTGTATGTCTGGAAAGCCTCCAGATTAGTTATAGGCCTATTGTTTAGGAGTAAGGCAATCCAGGTATGAATATATATATTGATAATACAACCTTGTTTCCGGAAAATTTTGGCTCTGCAATAACAAGATTAACAGTTGATCTAGCGGTAAATCATCCTTTTTGATTACTACATACTGTCTTTGAGATTTACAAGGCGAACAGAACTGCCGATATAGCGTTTGGAGTAACTTTCATTCTAATGAAAAATATATATTATTTCACCATAAATACTTATAGTCCAAGTAGATACATTTCACCCATCCAAAACATAAAATGAAACGGTATTCATATTGCCATGGGGAAAGCTACCTGAAGTGTGTCTGAGTAGTACTTGTAAAGGCCGTACCTGTCTGATACCAGGTTTCCTATAGTCTGTCTGTGCGTGCTTTCCTTCGTGTATTACGAGGTTGTGGATTTATTGAGGCTTCTGATCTTGCTGGAGACCAAGCAAGCCAACCTATCAGTAGCCCTGACAGCATTGCTGCATAAAAAGCCAAGAGATGGTGACAGTACAGTGCTCAGCTCGATACGCACACTGAGATTGAAGTGGTGCTATGAGATTCGAAATGATATTCAGTTCCCTATTATGTAAGACCATCTACAGTGTTTGCAATATTAGCCTTCACACATTCACTCACAGTGTTGGGTTATCAAATCTGAGATGGAAAGTGACAGGGTCCAGTATTACCTAGATAAAGATAAATATGCTAACTTTCAAGCTCACTCAAGGTTAAAAATTAATTGTACCACAAGGAACCTCATGGACAGTGTCTTACTAGTGTTTAAATGGAAACTTGTGCAAAGGATCCACCATTTTTGAGATATAAGCCAAGACGCCATTTTATATATCTTGTAATGACTAGATTTTTTCTCTGTATTAAAAGTTTTTTTTATCTCGCACTTTCGAGGTTTTAACTCGTAGTTATGAGATTTTATCTCGTGATAACAAAATGCTATCTCGTAAATACAGGTTTAGAATCTTGTTACGAGATTTTATCTCGTAATTACGAGATAAAAAGAAAACTTTTGGTTGGCACCATTGAACCACCATAGAGTAAAGCTGGTAAAGCCCCAACAATGGTAAATTGCTGCCAACTTCGACGTGGAGCTGGCAGACAGTTTTCGAGAAATCAAAATGTGACTTGCGGACGGATGGACGGGGGACAAAGGGCGACGGACCATTCTATGAGCTCAAGGGACTAACAAGGCGGCTGTGCATATTACAGCAGTGCGGAATATTCATATAAGCCTAGGTGCTGCCTTAGCCCGAATTATTGAACATACATACAAAAGTACTTTTTATCATTTTCGGTTAAAAATACCGATGATCTCTCATTATACCAAGTGGCCTTGGTCTGACCTGTACACTTTCCTGAGATATTAAGCTCAATATTATTTTTTGCTAGGAGCATGTTTCAAAGGTCAAGCCAATTGCCAGCGTTATCCAAATAAATGCTAATCCTTGTGATCAAGGAACAGGGAATGTACGATGATGCGTGTGGGTCCATTTTATTCGCAGCGCACCTGGCCGTGATTTTGTTAAAGTAACAAATTATCTAGCAATATAAACCACAATTATTGGGAGGATTTATAAAGAATTTACCCGGCAGGTGAAGCAAGAACATATACGCAAGAAAATAGGACGTATATATAAAGAACACATAAACAAGTCCACATATCAATCAAACCCAACAATAACAGCAATCAGCGGCTCCTATATTCAACCACGCAAAAGCTGATCATTTGCAATGTATGACTCAAAAATACTGAAAAAAAACAGAGTTAATTATTATATACAGAGAAGTTGTTGTATGTAGTAGTTCAATGGTATCAAAGAGGTCTCGTCCGAAATTTACCATGTCTCTAAATTATCTAATAAAATGGGCCGTACACAGGTTCTCCTCACCGATCAATAAGGTGTTTGGACATGCACTTCTTGAAAATGTTTCAAGCAGCGACTTGCTTCCATCAGGAGCAAGTTTCCTCCTTATATTAATGACATTGCTATTGTCTCTGTATGTGGACACTGACTTTTTGTTTTTCCTCAGATACGTCTTTCTTTGTTTCTTTCTTTCTTTCTTTCTTTCTTTGTTTCTTTCTTTCTTTCTTTCTTTCTTTCTTTCTTTGTTTATCTATCTACTTATATCCGTTTCACATTTTGTGGTCAGTTTTTTCTGGGACACTATTCTTCCGAAAAGAACCAGATGTGGGATGGTGATAGACGTAGTGCTGAATTCTTCCATTTTGTTTGAACATTATGCACATCAGAGGCACGTTTGTGGAATTTTTCAATCTTACCTATCTTCAGAACGTTCCAAGCTTGGTATATGGGTGTATTGTTAAAGGAAAATTCTATAGCATGCAAACAAAGTATTTCAACTTATGTCAAATTCACCAAATGTCCTCACAGTAGTATCTGACACTGCTGTATCGGCAGAGTAAGTCTGCACCAATAACCAAGGAGGCTACATTGTCTGAAGCCTGCATGGTGTGACTCCCCATTACAAATAAGATAGTGCTGACTGACAGGTGCCATTTCAACTATAATTGATAGGTAAGTGACACATCCGCATGCAATGGAATGTAGACCAAAGTTTTGCAGGTCTTTGTATAGAGATTCAGATCAACTGCCAGAAATCACCCAAACACAGATCCCAACTCCCTGTAGTGACGACCTGCAATATCGAAGAATTTTAGTCTGGGTCAGTGGGCATGTTAGGGAAAACAGAGCTCCCGTGGCGGTGTTATTGCTGGACCCAGTAGTTTGCATACATTGCAGTTTATTTATTTATGCTTATGCATACGTTGTTCATTTTTGGACACTGTTGCTCTGAAAAGTATCAAACCTGCTTGGTGATATACCTGGTAGTGAAATTTAGCACCTGGTTTTGGAAAGTCCCCATGTTGGAAATTATGCAAGTTTAGGGCCATTTGAAGTTTTAAATGTTGAATATATTCAGAACTATCAAAGATAGAGGTACCATTTCATCTTGAATTTGTAAGTTTGTACTAAATGCGCATCTGATGCACCACAAACGAAAGTTATCTAATTATGATTTACGCCACTTAGGTGCATTTAACATGTTTAAATGTTTAATACCTTGAAACCTAACCGAAGTTAAGTGCCATGCCAACTCTAATATGCAGGTTTCTCCTATAGGCACAACCAATGAACCAGAAACAAAAGTTGTACAATTATAATTTATGCTAATTAGGTACCCCTGAAAGTTTAAATGTCGAATATCTTCACAACTATTGCAGGAAGTAGTACCCATCCAATCCGATATATAAGTCTGTGCCATAGGCGCATCCAATGAACCACAAACAAAAATAGTAAAATTATAAATTATGCTAATTATGGCACTTGAAAAGCTAAAATATTGAATATCTTCAAACCTCTTAAAGACATTGGTACCATTCACATTGTGAAAATCTTGATAGGTTGCAGGTATTGGAACATTTCATTGATCATTATCAGAGTTGTAGAATCTTAGTTTAAATTAGGAAAACACACAAAATTTAAAACCTCAGCAATATCGCAGCTATTACAGATAGAAGTGTTGGTTGCATAGCTGATTCTAACGAAATATGGACCAAAATGATAGCATTCGAATTTATACAAATTGGACAAAATTCACCCATTCAATTCTTAAATATTCCACATCACAATTGTTGTAGAGAGAGGCGCAATTCTAACCTCAGTTGATAGGTTTGGGAGATAGCTGCATCCACTGAACAATGAAGGGAAGTTGTGGCAGTTTGACGTATGCAAGTCAAGCAAATACACACAATTTGAATCTTGACTAACTTAAGAACTATTACAGATACATGAACAATTCCAACTTCAATTTATAGGTTTGTGACACAGCCCAATTACTTGTGTCGCTTTTGAACAGTGCATAAATGTTATTGTTGCAGGAGTTAAACGTATAATTAAAAGTTTTCTTGATATGGACACTGATTTGCTTACAAGCAAATCAAATTTCTCTACTCACTATTTACAATTCCAAGGGGGAGAAAACAAATCCACAATCCTTCTTTGCAGCTTCATACCCATAGATAACTCATCAAGTTAGTGGTAGTATGACATTCCCAAAACTAATGAAATTGTTTTAGCCAAAGTAGTACAGAAATATTCAATTTCTGTATTCGAAAAATCCCAGATTTGACAGTCCTAAATGGGCAAACAGCGTGTTTTTAACGGCTAATACCTGGAGTCTGGAATAAAACATTGTCAAATTGAGCTATCAATAATTATCTTCTATGAGCAAATGTTAGATACAGTTATGTATATAGTCCTTAAAGGCATTCTTATTAAAAACAAGTTTGTTTTGCATCTCTGGTGCAGGATGTACATTATTGCAGTCCTTGTTAGGATTTCCCTAGGTTTATACAGGTGGTCTAGCTGCAACTGTTTATTTTACAATCACTGGGACTGAATATAATGCCCCAGCTTGTTTCCACTTTAGTTAAACATTGGCGGATGGTTTAACTAGGATAAGCTGTCCAGCTAGAAAGGATACATATTGGTTCAGGGGTAAGTCAAATTGTTCTTATCTGAACCTGTACTATGCAAATTTGGTAATTATGGTTTGTTTGACAGGTATTCTTCTTTGATATGAAGCTCTGCATTTATAAGCAAAACTTCACGTATTTAGCTAATTCATCAATTGCCACATTCATATTTATTCATTTTTTGTGGGTTGTCTTTGCTGAATATTTAGCTTATACAAGGAGCCGCTGAAGACCCTTTAATTTATTTGGGCTAATACAGCCTATGTCAAAATTTTACAGAGGAACGTGTGCAATATGAACAATAGTACTTCTATGTATATAAGTTAGACAGGGACAGCTTAGCTTATGGAGGGTAAAGAGTTCGGACTGCGGAATAGGGTAATGACTACTGGGAAGTGGTTTTGGACAAAAAGACACAAATATAACATTACCAAGTTACTCTAATTGATTTTGATTTACTCTACTGGTGATAGAATAGTCACCCAGAAAAACACCAGCATATGTATTTTTACTGATATAAATCACATGTCTCTATTCGAAGGGGTTAAAAGGGAATTATACGTTTTGCCATATTCTGAGCAAAGTTCCTACAATTTACTCATAGAAACCGTGTCTGGAGATAGGAGTGACACATCCCCAGCAAATAATGATAAAGCTGCAATGAAAAAGAGACCCAAATCACAATTTTTTCAGCGTACCGAAGACTCGTCTATGCAAACCCTAAATTAAGATAGAGAAGGAACGCCACCTTGCTTTACTCCATCCGTACATCTGAGCGGCTAATCCGTACCCCAGACAACGCTATCTCTTTCCTGATTGCACAAATATTCTACAATAGTCTAGCTTTTTCAGAATGCACGCCCCTATCCGATGAAAAATTAATAAACATTGATCGAGTGCACTGTTTGAAAAGCTTTTGTGGCGTTCAGAAATAAATATTGTATCATGTATTTCCTGATACTAAATGCACTCATTTAAAACAAAAGTGTGATATTAAGTAAAACTTGCTAAAAGTGAGGTCAGAGGAATTAAGAACATCATAATGAATAATCTAGTCAAATAACTCGACAAAATACTACCAAGGGCAATGACTTTCATTTAACCGAATCCATAGACGATTTATGCTTTTTCCCTCTTCGTTTCCTCGTAGTCCTTGTGGGGGATGTTTTGTTGTATCTGTTATTGTTGTTTTTGTTTTTCGTTTTTTTTTTTTTTTTTTTTGTTTTCTTTTTGTTTGTTTGTTTGTCTTTTTCTTGGTTATTTTGTTTTTTTTGGTTTTGAGTCAAATTTACAGAAATGTCTCTGAATGCGTCAGGCATACACTCATATGCTACCGTTGATGAAAACGATAAAGATATATACATATATATATATATATATATATATATATATATATATATATATATATATATATATATATATGTATATATACATATATATATGTATATATATACATACATATACATATGTCCAAAGCTTTAGCATCATGTACAGTAAAGATAATATATATATATATATATATATATATATATATATATATATATATATATATATATATACATATTTGATTGCCGTTATATCCTTTTTATTCCAAACAAATAATTTATGGCCAATGCAATCCCAGGCACCAATGAAGGTTGGCCCTATATTGTCTTAGCGTTTGGTCAATATGACCCAGTATAGGGTCAATGTTTGGCCAATTATTATTGCTAGCTGGGATATTTCCACCTAACACCGAAATATGGAAGAAATGCTGTCAATCACCTGACTTTCCTTAACTTTTTTGCGAACACTGCTGCAATGTCATCAGGATTCAACTTTTAATTAGCGACACCGGACCTGGCTTTAGCCTGTACAAGATAGTTTAAAAAACTTATGTATCAATGTATTCAAATGTTTCTTCCACCGTGACAATCCATAAAGGGACAAGCCCTTTTTATGATTTAATGATATATCCAAAAAAATAACGTGAGCGATTCAGTAGATATAACAAAACAAGCTATTACCTTTTCACCTTTGAGTGCAGATTTCTTAGAATCAAACGTTTTTTGGGGGACAGCCTTGCTGAAAAATAAAAACTGTTTGACCAATCCCTATAAACTCGGCGGGAATGGGGTGGTAAGAATGTAACTGAATTTTAATAGTGATATTCCATTTGTTCGCGTTACTTTTAAAGCGCCAAAATAAAAAAAAGAAATAAAGTTTTGCTGCAAAAACTATTGAGACGTACCAAAATCTCGTCTGTTTAAAGGAAGGCCAAACATTGACTTCATACTTTACAGCCAAAGGTACAATTAAACCCATCGTGAAGCTTCCGGCAACAGCATGTTTGCATTAATCTTATCTCAAGGTGCCAATGAAGCCCTTGACTTAGGCACCGCGCCACTCGGGCTGAAAAAAATATAGAGAACACTTCCTATTCACTCGACAGATAACTGGATCCCTGTCCCAGAACCAAATTGTAGGTGCTTTATAAATAGCTTTGGCCGGAATAACTGCAAGCTCGCATGGATGGAACATTTTGCCTAATGTCAAGAAAGCAGCTGTTTAATAATACAAAGGTTTACTTATTTTGAAATATTCGCTTGTAGACATATTGTTATAAATCACTATTTTGCAATAGTTTATAGGTCAGGATCGTGCATTTCCATCTTGACAGATGGTGTGTAAATAGGTCACTAATTCTGTTCCACAATTTTGGGCCTTCAATCGAAACTTCGGTCTATAAATTGATATTGTGCCAATATTTATCCAGCTTTCACATCCATTGTCGTGCAAACACAGGAATAGTCGTCGATGGCATTTTTTTTCCATTTTTCTTTCTTTCTTTTTTTTAATAACATTTGTCTGGTTTATTCCCAAGAGCAGTGGCTATGTACACATTTTTGTGGAAACAGATTGGATTCTTGTCTTAAGGTTTCCATTCCAGTGTCTCTACAATAAGCCTAAAAAGATCCCTATCCAAAGCTACTGTTAATTTTCTTGTTTGTAATTTTATAAACAGTAAAATTTTCTTGTGGTGAGGAAGTCCCTAAGGACAAAATTCTTTCAGTCCCTTTTCTGTTCAAGGGTAAGAGTTAAACATACATACATACATACATACATATATACATATATACATACATACATACATACATACATGCAAACAAACCCGTTTTTCCAGTCCTTTATATGTTTTCAATTTAAAAATTCTACTGTCTATACTCTATTCCGATATATACAATACCAATGCGTGCAGGTACAGCACTTAACCTGTTATTTAGGCTGTGGTCGTGTATATTGTGTGTACTGGTGTATGCGAGTGTCACCGATATTTTGAAGTTTCATCAAGTTGAAAATACCTACCTTATTTTAAGAAAATTGACCTGTGTATTCTGTACCCATATTTGCTATAAAGTATTGCAACACCAGATGCAAGTCAACAATCTAATACTAATGTGACATTACTTATTCAGTACGCTGCAAATGATGGGACTAATAAAAAACAAAAGAAGAAGTAGACGATAAATAAGGCGCTTTGTTGTTATGGTGCCTCTGGTAATTGTAACCCTGAACTTACTTGGAAGTTAAATGTGTGAGGAAAACATAGTCTACAACAATCAATGCTTAATTCTTAAATACATACTGCACCCCTCTGTAATGAAAGGTGTATAGTAAATTGAAACTCATGTCATAAATGGAAATACAATCCCAACATTAAACTACCAGAAACGCAGATTTAAAGCATCACATGTTCTTTGTATAAGGTGGACTGGATTTTGCATGGGCTGGAATTAATGGATTTGAACTGAACTGGTGAAGCATATTCATGAAAACACAATAATTGCCGATAAGGGACAATAATATATACACATGCATTTGTGGATTCATGCATGTTGCAAATTAGAAACAACAATATGTGTACACACATTTGCGTGCTTTTACATATAGCATTGTGTGCAGAGATCTACAGTTTTAGGATAAAATATTGTAAGGGGATTCTTTTAATTGCGTTATGACAAGGGATACTAAATACCCCAAAGGGACAAAATCATGGAGACACACATGTAGCGTTCATCATAACAGACTGTATCTATATGTGTGCAAAGTTCCGGGGATCCCTGAACGGGACAGAAGACAGCAGCTGCTATTGTTATATTGTATCGACGCCCAGACATACCAATAACATGGCAGACTCTGTGGCTAATCGATGGTCTATATAACTATCATTCAAACAAAGTAACCCTATAGCCTATCCAAGAGTCGATGGAAAAAATTTACTTTCCCAGGTCACTGCTTTGGATGCTACCACTGCAAAAATCCCTTTGTCAAATGGGATATACTCTGTTGCCAGCATGACTACCAACATCGATCCCTAAACTTCAGGTTTCTGGTATACATATATTTTGCCACGTCTAATAACCTGTGTCAGCAAGTTGTTCCTGTATGTTCCTATTAAAATATTAGTTTCGTCAGGGAGGTATGGTGGCATTTGGTGATTTTTTTTTTCTTTTTTTTTCTTTTTTTTTTCTAGCAGGTGTCATATTCAAATTGGAATTATCTAGGATTAACTATGGCGTTTACAAGGTCAACGCTATTTCCATACCTTGAAGTGCCTGCTCATGTCCCAGTGGCGGCCAAAACCATTCCTCTCTACTTTGCTTTAAGTTTTTGTACCCTAGGAAAAAACCCTACTAGATGCTAGCACATATTACTTCCTAGAGTTCACTTCAATTTCATTCCCCGTGTTGCAAGTGGTAGTTTAGTGAATACTTTTCCTTCTGGTAGTAAAGTACAATATACTGTATTTATATACTCAAGTTGTTAAAATGTTATGACAGGCACTACAGTAGACGATTAACATTCTAATATTTCCAATTCATACATCTACTTTACTGCCATTCTCTTTCTTTTTTCACTCTTTCAAAGTCAACTGCCACTACAGCTGAATTCCTTAAAAAGGATTGCGCGTAAAGCGCACCCAGGAAAGCTGTTGACTCAGTCCAAAATATAGCACTGAAAGAAAGAAATGTTGTTGGGTTTTTTTTTTCTTTTTTTTTTTTTTTATTTATTTATTTTGGGGGGGGGTTGCTTTTCTTTTGTTTTGCTTTGTTTTGTTTCGTTTGTTTTTGTTTTTGTTTTTTTTGTTTTTGTTTTTTGTTTTTTTGTGCATGCTTGTTTTGGTTGGGGTCTATTTTGTTTTGTGGTTTTCTTGTGTTTGTTTTTTGTTACTTTTTAGGGACGGGGGTCGTTTCCATATCTTTTGTCTATTTCCTCTCTTTTACTACAGAGCCATACATCTGCAGAGTTATAAAGTTATGATTTTGTCTAGAATTCTGAAATGTATGTGTTTCTGGAATGCTGAATCTTGTCATTATACTTGATTTCACTTCATTTTTTTTCATATTACTTCCCAATTCAACAGTTGGGTAACTCAGTCATTGTATTAGCTTTAACGGTCTATAGCGTTTACTTAGAGGTCTGTATTGTAACATCTTCTACAAAGGTTGCCAACACAGAGCGTACTCACACTGCCCCATGCGTTTTGTGTATATTTGTAATTTTTTCTTCTTCTCGGTATCCGAAAAGCACGTGGTATTTGTCAACGTTTGCACTATAGTGTGATGCAGGATAAAGAAATGTGTTTTCATCGAGTAAATCAAAATTTATCTCTCATATCATGTTTCCAACTTACCGGCTACTTACACAATCCACAATTTGACCACAACCGCCAATTTCAAAAGTGGCAAGCTGTCTTTCTTTTTTCTTGACAATGTGTTTTAACCGATCCTTTTGAAGGATAGTATGAGCAGTGGGCCGCCAGGCTGACATGTTCTAGTCAGTAAGATATCGATAGCATCCAAGTTATCATGGTGGTGTATTTCTTTCTTTTCCAAATGAAAAGGATTCCGCGAATGTGTAATTAATGCCACTCGTTTCTTTCACCATCTTGAAAGCAGACGCTTTAACGGTATATTAGGGTGGTGACCCAGAAGATAAAGTAGAACTCAGGTATTGGCCATACATAGGGTACACTGATAGAAAATGCACTAATGACCAAGCATCGACATTCACACAAAAACCACATATAACCGAAACACAAATGCCAGAATTTTACTACCCACTGAACAAAAATATCAAAAATCAGTGTTTATTATGCGATGTTATTACAATTTTTGAAAATGGAATATTGGCATGGAACTCCCGTTGAGCTAAAACTTAGAACACTGGCTTCGATCATCCATTCAGCTGACACGTTAGATGGAATATAAATATTGGTCATCTTTTAGATAAAACACTGACACCTGCGTAATATAAACATTGTTTATCTAAGAACTAAAACACTGCGTCAGTGAATACCACCGGTGACCAACCATCAAATTAAAACATGGAATAACAGTATTACTGGTCCAGTATACCGAAACCTGCAATTTGGCATCGAATAACCATCAAACCGGGGCAGGGAGTGGCAGTGTTGATCATCACTTTAAATGGGGCATATCTACTGTAAATTGCTTTATTTTCGCGTGTAAATTTTCACGGTTTTTGTATTTTTGACATTTCACTGCAATTTTACTTTGACTGTTTTGGGCATAATTTCTATTCAAATTATGTTGAAATACTATTTCACCGTGTTCTTATTTTCACGGTCTCGTGTCATCAGTGAGATAAGCGAAAATAAGAGGACAGCAAAATTAAAGCAATTTACAGTATTTTGTCTGATGAATTGTTCGAATATTCGATAGTATCTCTCATATGGCAAAATCTTGTAAATCTCTTTCTGTTGAGTTGTCTTCGCACTTTATTCATTATTCATAACGGAAATTGAATGGAGCAATCGACATATTGACCGTTATATGTGCTTCCGATATAGAAATCACTTTTGTTACCGTGGAGAGTTTCCGGAGCACAACTTCAGAAAGAGCAACGACCGCCCAGAACGATCGAGACCTATATGCACAACATATACATGGACTCGTCATGCCGAACATTTCGTGAGATTCATGTTCTGAATTCCATGATGAAATATACGAGGCCCCCAGCTGCTACACCGCGGGGTGCAGGCGTTATTAATGCGATGTCGAAATATAAAAACGCCAGAAATTAAGGGTAACCGTAAACCTGTTTGGACCGATAAAGGTTAAGGAAATGCTATAGTGACTCACCACGTCGATAAGTTGTGCTAGCTTCAGACCAAGATGTACAACCAACGTGTCGCTGCTGTTCGCCACAGGGCGAATAACTTTACTATAACCACGTTTTCTGAGAAGATCGTCATAAAGTCTTCGAGCGTCATTGTTGGCAAAAATATCGCGTACTCCTGCCATTAAAATAACAGTCCATACGGATAGGGTGGCTTCTTTGAGCCACATATTGCTAGTGCCCGTTGGTAATCCCCATAGGAACTCACACAACTCAATAAAATGTTCACAACGGACAACCAAGAGCCCGCGTGAACGAACTGTTGAGGGAAAAAGAAAATGTTGGTCGCCGCTCCAACACGTGCCTAAAATTGGCTGGTAGTTTACTTGTGGAATGGAGGCCTACACTTTCTCTGGCCAATTTTCCTCTATGCACTCCGGCTACCATCAATCACTTGTCTGTCATGGTTTGCTCCCTGTACTGGCCTGATGCACGGAACACGTTAACCGCACACTCGACACAAGTTTTTACTTGCTTCACGTTGTTTCCCAATCAACAGCGTCCATCCACGAAGTGTGCCGTCGCTCGTCACACTCCATTGCCGTCCAGTTGATAAACAGCAGACGTCCGGTTGAAAATCAGTCGTGTTTCTCTGTCGTGTTAACTCTAGCAGTGCGAATACACACAAAGTGGCACTCGGGTGAATTATTTTATGATCGATTCCACATTTAAATCTCCGTTAAAGAAAAAAAGAAAAACAAAGAAAGAAAGAAAAACACATAAACACCAAAAGAACATATTGAAGTGGTGTATGCCTCAAAATCTGTTGGCAGAAAATGCCAAAAAATAAAATATTCAAGGTCAACAACTTTCCCCTAAGCGCTGCGGGTGCAAAACGTCTGGAGCGCACTGAGGAAAGTTGTTGACTAAGTTTCCAACTTCAGGCCATGAAGGGGTTAATTGAGCGGGGAATATTGTTGGTAAATATCATTTCCAGTCTCAGGCTTCGGCGACTGGCCTCCTGCCAGAGGCACCCCTTTTGGATCGTACATCGCACATTCAAAGAATACACGTTTTACCGATATGTCCTTAAGATACAGATTATTCTGAAACATTATGTTAAACTTGCAACAGTACTTAGCACTAACTCTACTTGTGTAAGTCAGAACAAACGGCCACAAACTTGATCCGCGATTCCTTTTCATTGTCAAAAAAAAAAAAATGGAGCACCAGCATGCTGCAGTTCCAGTGAAGATTCAATAATCCAGGTCAGCAGCTGCCCGAAGCGTTGCGAGACTGCATCTTTCGATCTATGAGTGAATTATATTTATCATCATCATCATCATCATCATCATCATCATCATCATCATCATCATCATCATCATCATCATCATCATCATCATCATCGCCATCGTCGTCGTCGTCATCATCATCATTATTATTATTATCATACCCGTCTGCTTCGTGGAAGTTATTGTTGCAAATCTAACTGTTGCTTCCCTTTTGCCTTCGAGCCTTGTTATAACTCTTAAAACTGGCACCACAGATATGCTGTCCTGCGTGTATTGCCCATCATTTATGTTTCGCTCCATATCTGGAGAACTTTCCGAATGATATCAGTTTATTCATTTATTTATTTATTCATTTACTTTTATTTTATTCATTTTATACTTTGATGTTATCAAGAGAAACCAAATATATTTAAACTTTTAAAAATATAATGAAATAAGAATAAGAAAAGCTGGATAACCAATCTTTAACGCGGCACTGAAAGGGTTAAAGCCATGGAATTGTTGTGGTACCCAACACAATGCATAGGCCTATTATTTTCATAACTGGTTTGCATTTTGTGAAAGGCGACGTGAGCGTGCACATTGGTCTCGAACTCTGTTAGTGTCGGCCTGAATCGAGAATCTGGAAGGTCCCTCAATACTTGCCAGGCACAGGTCAAGGCTTTTGAGCAAGACCGAAATCCAATGACCATTCAATTAAAACTGCTAAGCCTCAATCGGGGCCCCTAATCTTAAGACCATTCAATTAACAAAAACCGCTAAACCACACACTGCAAGCAGGTTGTAAACATCAAACCTTTCTGTCTTTGTTTGGTTTCTCAAACCAATATGATAATATTTCCTAAAGCTGTCGGAATAGCATTGTCAGGATAATAAGTTACCAATACAATTTCCGCTCTACTCTCCGTTGGCCTGGCGCTTTAACAGTTAGAAACCCCGAAATGAAACAGGGTTAAGGAATTCTAAGTGCCCTATTGTTAAAGGAATGTTTTCTGTTGCGATGGTATGATCCCTAATCTACACCCAGATACCATGGTGCTTTCTCATATTTGAATTTTCACCTTCCATATTTGTTCGAGGCAACAATATGAGCTTGATATCGACTAAGGTCGATTAATTTCGTGGCCACAATACAGGCTTTACAGTGACTAATAGGCAAATAAATATGACACAGATGTACGCTTTCAGTCAACAGGTATATTTCTTTATTATTGAGCTACCGTATCCCGAAACAAGAGGATCGTAAGTTGTCTGCCATGCTTTTAAGTTAACATACACTCGTGCCACATTACATCTGTTCTTTTGAGGTTATGATAATTTACTCAAGAGTGGATAGAAAAGGTGCATCACACTTAAAGCTGAAGTAATATTAAACCCTTTCAGTGTCAACTGCGACTAAAGTAACTCATTTTAAAGCGAACTGCTCTAAATTATGATATGGGTCCTGGATTCGTTTTTCTGGTAAAAAAAAAGCCGTTTATTCAAGCTCCAACATGCCTTCGTAGTATTGTACATGTGTAATAGTCCATGTCAATTGCTTTCTCGGCGCTTTTTGGGCAGGATGTGCCCAAACGGCGTCGTCGAAAACTGTTGACTCACTCCCAAACGCGGCATTGAAAAAGTTAAAGTGTACATTTTGAATGTTTTAAGTCACATGGGGGAAACGACAATTCTTGTTGAATGTTAAACATTTGATTTACTCATGCACTCTGCATTTATTTCTTTGGTAGTACGAAAGTGGTGCCCGTCAAGTCACGCAGTAGGATCTATTAAAATAGAGAATTACGCTATGATGTTGTTATGCTCATCTTTTGCATCAAGAGAGATTCATTCGGAAAACATAGAATATGAAACACGGACACGAGTGACATACTTTAAAGCAACAAAGAGAATCAATTATTTTAGTCGGCGAAGCACGTGACTAGATTCTTAGCATCACCATATCGGACCTAACAGAGTTTATGTTATTTGTCTTCACCCCTTCCTTCTGTATTGGGAATGTGAAAATATGAAAGGGGAATGAGGCGCCTTCCCTTTAATAACTTTCTTTAAACCTTGCATTTAGATGCGAGAATTTATGAATGTTGCGAACTGCAAATGTCTTACATGTATTACCAGATGTAACAGTCACTAATCGTTCCAATTAATATCCTTGTCAATATCCCCCCCCCCCCCACCTACTTTGCACGTCGCCTGGTTAAACGTGAGATGATATAATAACCATGGCTTATATGCATCACTGCCCTGTACACTTCATACTTAGGCGCGTAAAAGTACACGAGCAAATTTCAGAGACAAATATACATCCACAGTATGTCAAATGTACATCTTTTAGGGAGAACTTTTTCACTCTGTGGCGGTGGCTGGTCCAAGAAATATACATCATGGTTATAGGACTTAAGAAATAACGCACATTCGTGGCACCCTCTGATTTTTCTTGTTTGTGTCGTGTTGGTTTTGTTTTTGTATTTGTTTTGTTTGGTGTTTGTTTGTTTGTTTGTTTGTTTGAGAGAGAGAGAGAGAAAGAGAAAATTGAATCATCGACTGAAGCCTTGCAGACAAAGCAAGGCTTCATATATATATATATATATATATATATATATATATATATATATATATATATATATATATATACATATATATATATATATATATATATATATATATATATATATATATATATATATATATATATATATATATATATATATATATATGAATTCGGTGTATTTTACGTCTTTAAGCACGAAGAAGATTTGTGTACCAAGATACATCCGAAATATAGCCAAAGGTGTCGATTTGTTTTGCTTTATTTCTGAATTCGGTGGACCTTACCTTTTGAAAGCACGAGGCCGATTTGTGTACCAAGGTACACAATCCGGCCTTATAGTAACTTTGTCATACGGTATACTACCTTAAGCACAATGTAAAAAAGTTCCACTCCATGACACACTGATTACATCGATGTTATCCCAGTCAAAACAGGCCTCCCAATCACTCCCTTATAGTTTCCCTCGAACTATATCATAATTTGCATGGTTATGATCCCTCACATCTGGTTTAAAGCAAGTGGACTTCTTACCTCGAAACAAATTGACACTTACACTACAACGGTCGCTATTCTACACTGGTGCAGTAACAACTAGGCTGCGAACATAATTTGGAATGTTCGAGATAATTTGGTCAAGACATGAAGATATAGGTTATTCGGGTTGATTCATAAATAAGGACTGTAAGAGAGTTTACGTCACAAAAATCAGTCTTTTTTACCCATGACTTTGGGGCAATGCTACTTGTCACGCTTAACGGCATTTGACGTTACACCTTTTGACCCAACCACTTCCTCCCTTTGACGTTAAAAGTGAACATTCCCTGACACGGAACTGATTCTTTCCCTGTGCATGATGAGTATGGACTAGATCATTTTAGTTGACCCATTAATACACAGGCCTAGGGCTGGTCTTTTATTGTTCTTGCTATAAGGCCTTTTCATCATGAAGTCCGAGATCGAGTTTTATATTTACTTTAATAATCATTATTTGTTTATTTGCATCGAGCAACGTTTCACCTCCAATCTTTCTGATGCGATCGCAGATTTTGACTCTGGCCTAGCCAAAGAGCATAAGTTTTGCATGTAGGCGTGCTGACTACAAGTAACCCTACTAAAAATATGAATGTGTATTGCGGGATAGTAAAGAGTCATTCAAAATCATCGCGCATCTTCAAACCCATGAATTTGCGGCTGGCCATATAAACATGGATCGGCGAAGACAATCTCTGTTGGTCTACACAATTAAGATGAAAACAAAAGTCTCTGTGCACAATTAAGAGAGGGCATAGGAGGGGTCTTAGCAAAGAACAATTTAAATATCTTACACTTTACTACTTTACACTAAATATCTTACACCTTATAGCTGACCCAGAAGAACAAACAAGACAAATTTCTGTTTCATTTGGGTCAGAGTCAACAGCTCGTCCTAGCACACTTTGCGAACTGCGCACAAAGTGCGCCGAGAAAAGCTGTTGACTGAGATCATGATTTCTAAAGTCTAATTAAGACCAGGCATGCTGGTAACCTGATTGAAAGGTCTTCCCACGTGGAACTTGATTATCAAATTATCTCATGGGTATAAATCATCTTCACTACTTGAGTCGCTTCTAACAGGGAAAACATACGATTTACAGTTTCCTAACCGCATACAAATTACATCTTTGCACCTAATTATTTAATATTTTTTACACTTAGCATTTACGACCTGGAGCAAATACACCCACACCCTTCTTTAAAATCTTGGCCTGAGTTTAGGCGTGTGGAATGCTTAGAATGCGTAAGTCCATGACCATTTAACCAAGCTAGAATGAAACCAAAAAAAAATTTCGAAATATTTTTCAAAGTGTGTTTCTGAAGTGTACATTGTTTTTTAACCCTTAAATCGTCGTTTTATATATTAACAAGTGCCTCTGGCTGTGCCCAGGTAACAAGTTAAACTGACGTCAAAAGAGGTAATGTGTGAAAGGGGAACGAACATACATTTTCAACATGTTTCCACAAATGTCCAAATTACCCAAGATCTAACCAAAATAAATGTGTGGTTCCGGCAACCTGACAGACCCTACTAAAAAGGACCAACCTAAAATTAATGAAATAATAATAATAATAATAATAATAATAATAATAATAATAATAATAATAATAATAATAATAATAATGATAATGATAATGATAATAATGATAATGATAATAATGATAATAATAATAATGATGATAATAATAATGATGATAATAATAATAATAATAATAATAATAATAATAATAATAATAATAATAATAATAATAATAATAATAATAATAATAATAAAAGGTTCCTTTAAGCCGTCCTTCCCTAATAAATACTGGTCGACCTAGGCCAGTGCTACAAACTCAGTCAGAAACTCAAACCCAAAAATGTCCGTTAATTTTTTTCAGTGGCCCAAATGTGACCTACACGAAGGCATGCTGGGGGGGGGGGCGTCTGGGGGCACTACCCCCCCCCCCCCCGAAAAATACTTGGTTGCTTTGCACAGGTTTATGGCTGAAATGCTTTAATTATTTATGAATTAAGATTGATCTAAATTTTCAATAAATTAATATATAAATAGAAATAAGCACCAAAGGCGTAATTTTTATAACTCCAGGGACCTGCTATATTAATAATTTGCAGCTCCCTGATAACACTCAGATACTTAAATTATAAATATATAAAGCGGTCCTTCTCAAGTACTCCCATCTCATGCATCAAGAATGATTTCACCTTATTTTTGAAAATGTTCTTGCATTCATTTGATAAACCCTGGCAGGTTCTGCGTGGGAATAAGTATAATCATGGTACAGTAGTACCGGCAATTACCCACCTGGCCAAATTCTGTAGCATTTTTCAAGAACTGTAATGCAAAATTTTGCTACAATGCTCCAGTTGAACAACCTTGGACCAGCTGCAGCACGCGACCGACCAGCGAAATCACCCCACAACCACCCGTAACAAAACGGTCATTCAAATCAACCGTAACCAAGTTGTAAGACAAAGCTAACAGAAAAGCTGGCAAACGTATGCCATTATTTTGCAGTAAAGTCAACTCAAACACAGCATTTTATTTCAACTTGTCTGGACAGTCAACTAGGGCCGGGGAACAAGCATAGCGCCACGATTGGTGCGGTTTCGGTATCTAGTGTCGCTAGGCCTCAGGTGTCTGTTCTCCCAGTTACCAGAGCAAACACTCGCAAACGTATTTTGAAAACATGACTTACAATCTAAACTTTAATCTGCCCGATCGGTTGTGTCAGAGGCACTTATCATCGTTAGTTATAAATCCAAATGCACCACGAAGGCATACTCACAATGCACGCATATTGAGCGCCCACTTAAACATGGCGCAAAAGCATTGTGGGGAAGGAAAATCACAGCGAATTGTGGCCACATATTTCAGCACGGTTCCAGGTGTCCGTTCTCCGAGCTACCGGGGCAAACGGTCGTGAAAGTACTTTTAAAACATGACTTTCTATCTTAACTTCAATCTGCCCGCTCGATTGTGTCTCTAGCAGTTATCATCGTTAGTTAAAAATCCAAATACGACACGATACGCCCGAGTGCCGTTTTGAACATTGCGCAATTAATGCATTGATTGCGGGACAGTCTCAAAATAGAACACTTGATTTGGATATCAAAGTGAATTGCTGCGACAGCATATATATCATTATTGATGCTCTGAAATAATTGCAAAATATATACTTTTGGTTTCATATATTCTAACCCTCTTCCGACCCCACTCGGCAAGATCGTCCCAATGCTCATTCACAAACTATTGGCATTGGGTCCGGAGCTCGCTGTTTTCACAATGACAGCCATGTCGATTGGATATTAAGAAGAGATAGTGTCCAAAATATATGTGTGATTAGTGTTAAGGGAAGGTTAATTTGTCGAATGAATGCAATGTACAATATATAGCGGGACTTTTCCAGAGTGAGCAATACCTGAAAATGTAAATATAACGACAAACAGTGACCAGCTGTAGGCCCCAGAAATAGTATCTTGTATCAGACGTAAAAGTCGTCCTGAGGCAATAAAATAAGGGTCAGCAGTTGGCTGAGTGCCAGGCGCCCCACTGTGTCAAAGACAAAGCTAAATGGAGATGGTTGCCCCAGTAGTGGATACAGGTCCAAAAGTACTGGCGAGTTTTTCTATCAAGAGCTTTCTTCAGCACACTCAGGATGCTTAATGTTCAGAGAGCTGTTGACTAGGGTTGGATTATTCTCTCAAAACATCTTTGTAACATTCATTTTGTCTGTGTGCCAACATCGACACATTGTTTACCAGAATTTCTTTCTTTCTGTCTTTCTTTCTTTCCTTTCTTCCTTCCTTCTTTCTTTCAGTCTGGATCTCTCTTTCTTTCCTTCCTTCCTTCCTTCCTTCCTTCCTTCTTTCTTTCATTACCATCAAAACTTGCCTGCGGTCTTTCTCGGAGATTATTATAGACAGAAACGCCAAACCTGACACAATTATACTTCCATAAATGAAGTCTTGCTTTTTAATACTGAGAGTTCATGAATTTTAAAATATGCAAATGAGGGCTAGTTAAAGTTTTAAATTTTCAACATCTTCTCTACGATAGTAGATGTGGTTCAGAGTGTATCGGAGTTCGATCCTAGCAAGGCAAATGTCATCTCAAATGTCCAGGCCTTCTCATGGTCAAAGGTCAATTTCACGTTAAAATGTCATTTTAAAGGTCAAAGTCCACTTCAGGTAGAGGTCATCTCAAGGTCAAGGGTCATCTTGAGGTCAACGGTTGTTTCAAGGCCAAAGGCTAATTTTGATGGTGTCTGTCCAATGCACACATTGTCAAGCTTGTTGCCACAGAAATCAACCATAAATCCATTGCTCTATTGAACAGCTCAACCTTGAAGAAGGATCATAATTTCCACAATTATGCAAATTACGGTAAATCAAAGTTTTTAACTTCAATATCAAATAGACTGTAATAAATGTCTTTCCACAGGTATATGTTTTTATGTTCGGAAAGAGCGAGACTCGTACATGTTCCAAATTATGGTCAAGGTAAAGGTCATTTGGAGATCCAGGGCATTGCAAGGTCACAGGTCATTTTTTGTGGGAAAATGTCAATTTGAAGGTCAACAGGTCAGCAATCCTTTTTGGGCAAAGGTTGTATTCAAGGTCAAAGGTCACAGCAATGTCAAAGCTCATTTCGAGGTTTGTAGCATTTAATATTAACAACTTTTGAAAGCACAAAGACAGATTTGCTATGAAGCAAATCTTTTATAGTTCAAATTGTTCTCTTAAAAGTGCAGAATAAGAGCTCCTGTCCCTGTTTCAAACACACAGTTGGCTTATATTTGTGATAAAGTTAATTATGTAAACGCTCAGTTGAACAGATTCTATAAATGTGTCAATAACATTAGGACTATGATATGGATGGTAAAATCGAAACACCTGTATTTTGTGTGTATATTGCAAGTTAGGTCGACCTGGAGCTCGCTTCGTTCTCTGATATACATTTGTTTACTTTCATATTCTTTGGCGCGCTTTGAGCAAATTAACGTCAAACCTCTCACCTCCTATCGTCAAATGCCGTTAAGCATGACAAGTGACATGCCCCTTAGTGCTTGGATCTGCATTTAGATCTCCAGTGATAACGATTTTATAAAAACCCAAATTCTTAGCTTTATCAACACTTTTCTGTAGATCTTCCCAGAATTTACCAAGACAATTTGGAGATCTGCGGAGAACTGCCAATAGAAATCTATTGTTATGCAAACAAACTTCCATCCAAAGTGTTTCTAGATTAATACTTTCAAGATCATGACGTCGTTTTATGACCAAGCATCGCTAGGCATAGACAGCGCTACCTCCACCAAGGCCAGTTGTTCGATCTCTTCTAAATAATAGGATGGAAACCAGGAATAACAAATGCGTCACCAGGAATAGCATCACTAAGAAATATTTCCGAAAACTGCTATGATACCAGCTCGGGAGGTCTTAATACACCTTAGTTTGTCCTTTGACAAACTACGTATATGAGCATGACAAATAGTCAAATCTACAAAAGTATCCATGGCTTCTGGGTTGGGATGTACGTTATCCGACAACAACAAGTGTATTGTTAGAAGACAAAGTAAATACGCGATCCAGCTATCGACTTAGTGATGAAGAGTGTAACTATTCAGCCAGAATATACAGTATGCTTTATCAGAATATCCGGTCCGTCTGTCATGTGGAACAGTAGCACATACATAGAAAAAAGAATACCAAAATCCCCCAAAAGCAACTAGATACTGCATTTCTACTTTTATAGTATCCAAAACATTGTATAACAAAGGCAAAAAGAAACTACCCGGGTAAAAAACTCCATATGTGTGCGTTTTCTAAACGAACCGATGTTCATACGCTTGAATTAAATTACAATTTAAATACGTCTTTGCAGATAATTAATACATATAAATATAATGATATGCCATCCAGATGGATATAAATATAGTCAACATTAAATAAAATGGGATGCGACTACTTCTGGAATAGCGTCGATACCTTTATCTTGTATGTTGGTAAGTCCTAGGAAGAAAGGGTACACCCTTTTCACCAGGAAGATGAATTGGAAATATCACGTTACAGTATCGAATAAGATTTGCGTTCTTCTTGAACAAAACTGCAACTGGGTTAAGATTAACGTAAGCGACGCCATAAACATAGTTTTCAGGATTAGTGAGAAAATGAAATATATTTATAATGATGATACCAAACAGAAATAAAGCTAAAGTACTTGCAAAATACTACCAGCTCCTATAGAATAGAATAAGCGACATCACACATGGATTCTTACAGAGACCATACACCACGGAAATATAATTCAGGGTACGTGAGGAAATGAAGTATAATTATAATAACAGTGCAAATTATTAGTACGTAATCAAGTAAAAACACTCTCCAAAATACAACCAATTTGTAACATGTACTTCTTACAAGTTAGACCGTGATTCGGAAAATTCAAGCAAGTCTTAAGAAAAGTACAGCACACCAGCATATTAAGCAAAAGTGCAGTCCGTAATTTTCCCTCCTGGTTCGATAAGTACTCAGCCCCATTCAGGGAAACGTCCTTAGATGGAACTCTTAAAAAACACAAATTTGAAAACACGTTAGGTTTTCTGACAATTATATCAGCACTCGAGCATCATGCAGGGACCTATCCCTGCATGGTGCTCACAAAGCACAGAATAGGAAACACAATTATCTTTCCTGAAAAAACATATCGGCTACAGTACTTGAGCACCATGCAGGGACACGTCCCCTCTTGGTGCTCTGAAAGTACAAAATAGGAAACAAAATATCTTTTCTGGCAATGATATCAGTACTCAAGCACCATGCAGGGACACGTCCCCGCATGGCGCTCTAAATACACAAAGTAGGAAACGCAATATCTTTCCCGACAATAATATGAGTACTCGGGCACCATGCCAAGACATATCGCCGCATAGTGCTCTAAAAGAACAAACTCGGAAATGCAATATCTTCCCTGACAATTATATCCTTGCATAATAGTGTGTCATAGGCAAAATGGTGTACCTTATGTACCATGTGGATGGATTAGCAACATTACATGGCAGCATAAATAAGACTTATCATGTTAACGTTATGTGACACAGTATTGGAGTACTATAAGCACTCTCGTCAAAAGGCTTCGACGCGCGCGAGACAAATTTTGATGATAATGGGACCATTTCATAATAATGACGAAAATTACCAAAATAATACCTGTTCATGATAGAGGTACTATCTTACTATTCATATCCTTACATGAGACACCAAAACAGAGTCTAATAGAAGGAAAACGTGCTCTGGAAATAAACAATAGAGAGCACGGTACCTTTCCGGACAAAAATGTCCTTCCACGTTAATATATGTCCTAAACAAAATGATACATCTTATGTACCATGCAGATGGATTGGGAACACTGATTTACAGCATCAAATAAATAAACTGACAATGTTTACACACTTTTTAAATATAACTGCGACACGGTGTTGGATTGCCATGAACGTCATCATTAAAATTTCCATGCATGTGACACAAATGGTTAAAATAAAGGGATCGGTTCATAATTATTCTGCAAAATCTCGAAAAACTACTAATGCACAACAAAAAAGACATTACTATTTGGATCGTAACAAGAAATGTGATGTCCATTAGGAATGGATATTCCTTTTAAGTGATGGGTATACTATTACATAGTTTCTTGAAATTGTGCCTCAGTAATATATGCTCCATGCGGTCTGTCTATTGCAAGTCTATTTGTGAAGTTTTAATTCCAAGCTTGAGTGGATCGATTTGAAACATCTATGAACCTCCACCACTGTCTGCCACAAGTCAGGGAGGAATCGAATTTGTTTTGTAGAATTGTCGAATTAAGATATTTTTTCTGGGTGCTTGAGTATGTGGATGATGCATGCATACACACACTATACGCACTTGTAACTTTTTTTTTTATCTCTAAGAGATTTGAGTTTTGGAAACTGCATATGATGCTGGGATCTGTTTGAAGTGGTCATACGATGGACCTAAAATACATGCTACGGCGATATATCCCTTGTGAAATGGGCCCCTATTTGCTGTAATATTAGGTCATTGCATCATGTTATAAGAATCTAACACAACACTAGTTTAGACAAAGACGATATTTGTTGGTGCTTGATTTTTCCTGATGTGCCGAAGTTCGGCTTAGGTCATTAACTGAGGATATTTCAACCCTTATCCTCTTACGCTTTTCATCACGGATTCAATGCAATTCATTTTGCTCTCCGAAATAATCTAGATGCGGTAATAATATGAGATGGAAGGGTCCAGTGGCATGACCATTTACAACAAAATGTCTATTTCGAATTGAACCCGAGTAAGTTAAACTAAATTCAGACATGTTCCGCTGACCGTGGCAAAGACAACCGACTACAAGTGAACATTTGTAATAGGCTTTAGGGACGAATTCTCCTGCTCAATAGCGCTTGATGAAAAAGGTGTACTTGACTAGTCCGATGGTACCCTGCCCGCCCCCTTAAAATGAGAGGTCAATCTTTAATTTGCCTCATTTCTTACAATAGGGTCATTTTTTGTTGAAAAGATTTTGATTTTTTAAAGTTCAAGATTGTACAGAAACCGAAGTGAGGAAAAAGAATTTCGGGGTGCAGCATCCAATTTAAAAATGACACTGGTGGAAGGATATCAAAATAGCAATTTATGACTTTTGTAGTATCCAATTTAAAAATGACATTGGTGGTTTAACAGCTCTGTATAAAAGACTCAGGCTATAAATATAGACAAATGGGGTATTTTGCCCTGAAATTTATTGCATTTACTGATGTTTTATGTACTGTGTCATTTGACCATTATTTAAAAAAGTGGGCTGGGTATAGTGCTTCCAACTTCTTCCTCCGCTTACCCTGGTTCACTTGCTATGCCGTCGTGTCTCAAAATTATCAGCAAGCATAAAAGAATGCCACTATCACAGATTATATGGACAACCAGAGTCTCGCGCTCATATATATATATATATATATATATATATATATATATATATATATATATATATATATATATATATATATATATTCAAATATGACATCAGCGAACGTAAAGATTTTCGAAAACGTTCGTGCATAAAGAAACTTTTGCCCCTTACATTAGTTGAAGTTAGCATATGCTTTAGCCGGTCTAGCACCATAATGTCGTGGTCCTGTTTTTCTATCTTTTCCCTCATGGGGGCGGGGGTCTAATTTGTTGTTGTCGAGGTCCCGAAAAAAGGACCACGACGATTATAGCTTATATAAAACAGAGAGAGAGAAACAAAAACTGAATTAGTCTGCTTGAACGATAGTAGAATACCATAAAAGAACCAATGACCCAAAGTCTTCACAGCTAAGAACACATGAATTTATATGCCACAGGTAGGAAGTAATAATAATAATAATAATAATAATAATAATAATAATAATAATAATATATATATATATATATATATATATATATATATATATATATATATATATATATATATATATATATATATATATATATATATATATATTCATTTACACGCACAAATAAACGGAAACAGTCACTCACCTTGGATGGAAGTGACATGAATACAGACAAGTGACCATTACTTAAGGTCGAAGGTCGAACTGTAACAAGAGCACTTGGTAATTTAGGAAATAAACGTCTGCAACTTTAGCCAGTTTGGTTTGAACTGGGGCTTTAAAAAGCAACCACTGTACAATAACCTGTTTCTTCTACCAGGCGATGGCGAGGGAGGAAAGTTTCTCGTGTAAATGTATCCCACGTGATTTTTTTTTCAGCATGACATATTAATGCAAACTAAAAGTTTACGCTTTCGCACACAACTAATTGAAAGCGACAGTAACTCAGCAGCAATAGTGTACGTGGCTTTGGGGTTAACAATAATCAGTTTCATTGTTGAAACTACATGCTGTTAGCCTGTCTTGTAACAGACACTGAGCATTTGCGTGACGGCTGTTATCAGGCGCAAGTACACACATGAAACCATGGTGCACCCTGGGGTTTGGGAGCCAGGAGAGCGGAGCTTGTGTCCGATAGGACGGCCACATTGGGAGTCTGCTGGGTCTATATTGAACAAAAGTACACCTTTAGCCAGGCAAGAAAGGCGGTGTGGAGTCTGTGTATCTGCAATGACACACAACTGCTAAGACAGATAAAAGCACATAAATATTGAGACGAAATAAACATTTTCAGTACAGTGTATTCCGCAATATGATATGCATGTGATAGAATCAACGTGGCCCGGATTTATGAGTCCACCAGACAATCCACAACAGCCTGGTGGATCATGATACAGAACAGAGCGCTAGGAAGATTTTCCCGCAGCTTGTGTTTTGGGAGTCACAATCTGTGTTCTAATGTATCTGCTTCCAAGGTGCGAGTCACAAAAATACACTTATTTTAAAGAAAACAGTACTAAAATTCATACTTGATACTAAGTAGACATGTTACCTACCTATTCATTTGTTACATTAATTATGCATATCATGGATAATCTCTCGTAGGCCGTGATTTCCCGATACTTCTTTTAGGGGTTTCGACAAGAGGAATGACCCACCAAAACAACTATATCAATATAATGGATTTTCTAAATCAACCAGCCAACTAAAAAACAAAGTAAAAACAAACAAATAAATAAACAAATAAATAAATAAATAAATGATAAGTGAGTGAATGAGTGAGTGAGTGAGTGAGTGACTGACTAAATAAATAAATAAATAAATAAATAAATAAATAAATAAATAAATAAATAAATAAATAAATAAATAAATAAATAAATAAAAAACTATCGAACGCAGTATATTTAATGAATCATCACAATAAAATGGACTGTCAGATTTAGGGTCACAAATTATTGAATCAAGTAGTACTTGATTTCACGCTACTTTGTCAAACATGCATATGCCCAGTTTCATCTTGTTTTATGGAATAGACAAAACACTTAACGGACGCGGAAGCGTAATCAAAACTGCAGTGCTTGTAGAATATCTAAGCTGCGGTGCTTTCCTGCAGCATTCATGTATTATGTGGAATTCACCCAATTATAACAGATTTTCACTTTTTATCATGTTTTTACATTTTAATCATGCTAATTCGGTCATCCTTGGTGTCTAAATATACTGGTGACCCGGGTGTTATATGGAATCCTGCACTGCACACACGGTATTGAAAGTCTCTATCCCGGAAATAGGTAACTGTATGTGGACCTGCATCATTGACCTGTTAAATCTACATACGTAGTTGGGTTACTGCATGGTTTTAATTTTAAGCTGTGTTTACCAACATCCATAAATACCCATGGAATCACAAGTTGTTTTTCCAACATCAGTTTTCGTCTATTGTCTACAATGCTTGCATTATTGCAGCCGTTATTGAAGTCGATCAAATGCTTAGACATTTACGTTGGAAGTAGGAGTTTTAGATTTGCTTCAAGAATCAGGGATCTGTTTAACGATTGAATTAGCGGCAATGCGTCGTGAAATCTATTGTGCAACGAAACACGCTACAGGCAGAGGAATTTCTGTATTAACTCACTCACTGTCACATTTGGACTTAATCAAAAACTTTCCTCCGCGCATTTTGAGCGCACATTGCGCCCAAGTGCATCGTAAAAAAAAAACAAAAAAACAAAAAAAAAAAAAAAAACAAAAAAAAAAAAAAAAAAACCGGTTCTCCCAGACTATTATTATCTACGTAGGTCCACATCCTTATTATAATTCTGAGCAGTTCGTTTAAAGTACGGCTCAGTTGGCACCGAAAGAGTTAAGACCATCTACGGCTTTTATGATATTAAAGCGTATGCAAAGGTTGTGAATTCTAGACCATTAATTATATTGTTAAAAGTGCACATCAACAAAAGTCCTATGCATCCAGCGTAATGCGTACATGCATTTCAAGATGATAAAAATAACAATCCTACGAACCATTAAGAATCAAACATTCATGATGCCAGATACTGGAACATTGCTAACCCTCATGGTGTTTATTTATTTATTCATTTTATTTATGAATATATTTACCCTGGGTAGCCCTTTCAGAGCAAAGCTCTGTTCTTACAAGGGGCCCAGCATACATCAAGATAATAAATACACATACAAGGAAAACACATTGAACAATACATACACAAAAATATATAAAATACTACATAGTAGCAGGGGTACCACAATGATATTAAAAGAGTATCCAATTCAGAAATATAGGCGTTTATATAATACTTTAAAAGTAGGCAGGTCTTCTGCTCTCCTGATAAAATCTGGTATTGCATTCCAGGTGATAGCACCATTGTAAGCAAATGACTTTTTAAAAACGTTGTGATTTACGGTTGGTACTAAAACATTTAATGTAGTGGTACTTCTTGTGTTGTAAATATTTACATCTGACACACGAGTCATTTGATCTGACAGATAATGCGGTGCTAAACCATATATACATTTATACATTAAGACTGCAGTGTGAAAACGCCTGCGTTCACAGAGGGTTTGCCAACCTAGAACTTTTACCAACTCTTCACCTCTGATGTCTCTATAATTAAAATTTCCTGTAACTATCCTGGCTGCCGTATTTTGCTGACTTTGAGCCTTACGTGATCCCTCATAGTGTTAAGTTGGAGACTGAGTCAACAGCTTTCTCGACGGAACAAATACTAGAAAATAATTCTATACATTTACATGTGGATAATTTGGCCAGAAAGGCTTATATCGAAAATCATCCGTTCAGAGGAATGGATGCCACACACAGTCTCCCTCTGCGATTTTGTGGGGACGGCGTTCCATGAAGCATGATTTAGCCTTCTGCATTTTATCACAATCCCAAGGACAATCATCTGTTAAGAAAGTAATTCACATCCGGCTTTGTCGCCAATAAAAGAGACTCTTTGCCGGACTAATGAAATATGTTGCGTAAATGCCTTGATTGGAACCAAAGCATGCAATAGTGCCATCTGCAGGTTAGTTTGTGCCTTGCATATGCAGGCAAACTAATTGAGCAGTGGCTTGCTGTCAATGGCATCACACTTGTGTTCAACATGCTCGCCGAAAACAAAGGTATAAATTCAACCCTCATATTGACCGCTTGTCCTGTGAATTGACGTTGAAGTCGAACACCCATAGCCAGAGCAGAAAGACGACAGAGGTGACCCTTGGTGTGCAAGTAGTGCCACTGATCACTGCTACACAGAGTGTAATCGCACACATTTGCGTGGAGTATTTTTGTTGCAAAATAGAGTGCAAAGTAAACAAACCTTTAAGATCCACCCTTCAGATCCATTCTTTCTAATGCAGCGTCCCTTTGCTAGACGACTTCTAATGCTCCGTGCCTAGATATGCGGCACCATCAAATAAACTGACTTGCGACGGGAAATAGGTGACTGCCAGGGCGTATTTCAGCGCTGATATATGCACATTGTACATGGATGAATATGTTGATCTTTGTGTCGCCATTTTCTCATACTCATTTTATATTCTACAATAAACTATACAGACATAGATGTACACGTAGATCATCATTAGAATACAAAATATTTTGTAACGAATATGATTTGGAAACAATATCAAATAATATTGATGTGTAAGAGGTCACATATCCCGATACAATACGCCGTGGGTTTTTGAAAGGGGCCGCATCATTTATCAGTAGCTTTCTGACACGACTTTGTTGTCATCTATGACCCTAAAGACCTTTCCTTTTCCATGGAAAAAAAGTGATACATTTCGACAAACAAGATGTATAATCGCTCTGTAATGATAACAGGCCAGTATCTCACGCTTTGTGAACAAAGTTATGGAACGAATTATGTTTGAACACACCTTCAATTTCCTTCGTGATAATCTGATTCTGAGTTTGCATCAATATAGGTTTATTCTGAGAGGCTGTACTGTCAACTAACTTCTGTGACTTTGCCACAAGCTTTATTTAGCTGTTGATTTAGGCAAAGATGTAGGAGTCGTCTTCGTAGATTTGAACAACTTTTCCCACAAACTACAGCACTCTCCTTATTCCCTTAAAACAAAAAGCATATCTCGTGAATCGTTAGTCTGGTTTTGCAATTACCCATCATACAGACTACAACGTGTCCAGTTAAAAGGTCAAAGCTTTAAATGAGGCGCTATCAATGCTGGGGTAGCTCAACGCTATGTTGTTAGTCTTCTACCATTTCTTATTTTTGTTTATGATATTGTAGAGTCGTACATTCCAATATCGAACAAATGGTTTGCTCACAACACGTCACTTCTTAAAGATAATCATCAGACGAGCTAGCTGATATCTTGAATTCTGATTGTTACATTGCTTGATGATTGGTCCAAATAGGGTTTATTATAATCTGTGTGCCAACACAGACATTTTCTTTCTTTCTTTCTTTCTTTCTTTCTTTCTTTCTTTCTTTCTTTCTTTCTTTCTTTCTTTCTTTCTTTCTTTCTTTCTTTCTTTCTTTCTTTCTTTCTTTCTTTCTTTCTTTCTTTCTTTCTTTCTTTCTTTCTCTCTCTTTCTTTCTTTCTTTCCTTCTGTCTTCCCACCTTTCTATTTCTCTCTGTCTTTCTTTTTTCTTTCTTTGTTTCATTCTGTCTGTCTTTCTTTCTCTCTTTTCACTTTTCTTTGTTTGTTTCTTTCCTTCTTTCTTTCTTTCTTTCCTTCTTTCTTTCTTTCTTTCTTTCTTTCTTTCTTTCTTTCTTTCCTTCTTCTTGTCTTTACCAGCAGTTTTGTCCAATTATTTTCTCGGACACCATTATACATAGAAACCCTAATACACGCAGCCGAGCCTTATTTCCAAAAACGAATGAACAGCTTGTTAGGGCATTTTAATCTTTACAACCCACAAAAAAATGGGTCTGGCAGATAGGGACATCTGGTGGCAAAATATGTCTGTGCGGGATGTGGCAAGCTTGCTGAGCAACTCGCTGGTCTGGTCTCATAGCTATCGACATCTGGTGACTGCAAAATGCAGTTCAGGGTATGGGAAGGCTGCAATAAGAGCTCTGTAAGTGAAGACCAAGCTAAGACTTGGAGAAGCCAATGCCTCTCTATGAAGTGTTGACTTTGGTATGACACTTCATACATATGAAAAACAAAGCCTCCTACAGAAGCAGCAAACGCATGTTAATGTTTTTATACCCCACGGCCTGTATGCTGGCTGACAAAAGAGAGGGGCCAGTCGTATATGTGGGCTATAGTATGTCCTGTATGCATGAAAAGTCATACTTAGGATTGTCCCGAGGGCATAAATTGGCTCCTTATTCTTAAATTTTGTAGCAACTTAATTTTGGTTTTTGACAACTTTGGAAGAAGTTCAAAATACATGCCACAGTCACACAATGACACTTCGTAGTAATTTCAGCGGAAACAAGCTCGGTTATCAAAAGCATGCTATGCCTTCACTATCAACACAGAAACAACCAGTGTCCCCATGTACTTTCAAGTTGCAAAGACAAATATGCAGGCCAAAAAGAGGGCTTTAAGATGGTTCCCAAGTTCCAAGACATCTTTAGACCTGTGTTCTAGTTTCACCAGTGACTGCATGGTTGAATGGTTGTTGTGGAAACCTACTGATCAGGCCAATAATTACTCAACTGATCATCTACCACCGGTTATACAAAAGTCACACACACACACACACACACACACACACACACATTTTTAGCTCCAGTAAAGAGGCGTTATACCAGTCACAAGGGATATAACATTAGCACAATCCTTGCTCCTACTTTTTATGAGGTTTGTGCTCCAAAACGCATCCAATTAATCACAAGCTAAAGTTGTTTAATTAGTCTTATGTTAAGTAGAGTACTTCTAAAGTTTATATGATCAATGACTTCAAAATTATCATGGTAGATGTGTCATTCCAACTTCAATTCATAGGTTTTTGCAGCAGGTACATCCTGTGAACCACGAACAGAAGTCGGAAAATGTAGATTTACATCTAACAAGGGGGGCATGAGAAATGTCCTGTATCCATGTTATATTCAAGATATTATGTGTAGATATTCCATTTCAAACTCACATCCTTGGCTTCTCCATCTTCAATTTTGTCCAGAGCCAAATGTCACGCGCCACTTAAGCCATAATATCTGAACAGTATATGGTCATATCAGTGAAGGTGAAACAAAAAGCAAATTAGAGCAACAATAGAAGACTTGCATGTTAATATTTGTGATAGACCAGACAAAAAACAGCCATGATCTTTTTTTCAGCGGTCAAGTACATGTACATGTGAATGTACAATCATGGCAGACACAGCCCTTTTATGCTACAATATATGGTCACTATTTTGTCCTCAGCCCATGCTGTAGTGTCAACAGAGATTGAAATATGAATCACAGTTGCAATAAAAAGTGTACTAGAATTAGCTAGAGTGTCTCACTGCATGAGCAAATCTTGTTTGTTTGCTTACACTTGAAATTCTGTAGTATCACGAACTCCTTCCTGTCTGGCATTCCCTTTTCGCCTGCAGATTTTTTGATTGTAAGTTTTATTGTTTCCATTGTTTATCTCTGAAATTTTATCTTTCCTGTCGTATGGCTTTTCCAATTTCAGTTTTAATGTACAACGCAGCAGCTTTCCATTGTTGGCACACCGCGAATTTGCTTTGAAGCAAATCATCTTTTCTAGTCTTTTAGAATGCCTTCACAACTCATTGTATGATTGCGTCACGTAAGGCCTCTCTGATACCGCATGTGTCCGTCCTTTTCAGAATCGCCAGCTTGAAGATGCATCTTACCAAAAATACCTCGGAATTACCTGTAAACGTGATTTAACATGGCGTCAACACATCAGCCAGATTGTACAAAAAGCTAGTAAGCTGCTCAGCAACCTTAATAGTAAGTATTTTCGGCTGCGCATGAATTCCTTTGTAACTATTTGCATATTTTCATTCGCACGTGATTTGAGTATATAGCAGCCTGATTTGGGTGGCTTTCTACTGTCCAACTGTGGAAACAGTCGCCCTGTGTAATTCCTCACATCGGTTCGCTGAGTCCGTGTCTGTCAACACCATACTTTTCTCCGAATTAGACAGTGTCATTACCATATCCAAACCGTAGTCCTAATGAAACAAATCAAGTCAATTCCGACCAAAGGCAATGTTCCTTGGTATGTATAGCTGAAACACATAAATTTATAGTTCGTATTTACCCAAAAGAGATCAAAACGTAAGTGTAAAGGTCCATAGGGTCGAAAAAGCCATATCTAGATTTAACATGACAGAATGCAAAAAGTTTTGTTTGAAATTATAGGCCTATTTCAGTAAATTGGCTTGAACAGGTGCATCATTCATGCGCATACAGGACCATACAATTTATGAAAAGGGACCAATATTTGCAGCCCATCAGAGAATTTGTGAGCGGAGGTTCTAAATTTGTTGAAAATGTCAATAAATTCAATATTTGAAAAGGTACTACTTGCAACCACCATCTCAACAATGATCATCATCCATATAAGTCCACAAAGTGACACGAACACCAACATCAATCCATCAGAAAAGCCCCATAGGCCTAAAATTACCATCAACAAGAATCTAAACAACATGATTATATAATTCGATGTGTTTTAGGCATGTAGTTAAAGACATGATGTTGCTTTAAAGGAGATAAATTAAGAGTATTTCAAAAAGAAAAGTGTTTGAATTTGCAAATATAGTAAGTACATTGGTTCAAATGTTAAACATCAGCCAGAAGCAAGTGACATTAGGCCTCAAACCATTAAAACGTAGTTAAGAAATGCATTGCAATAGCCAAAATTTGTAAGGATAGCAGTGACATTTCAAGTTGGTTTCCAGAAGTATTTTTGAAAGGAAATTTAGATGTTCAAGAAAGCATAGAATCCCACAAGTCATCTAATAAGTTAATTATTAGGGTAATAATTCAGAATTTCAAAAATGTAGTATGCCATTGTAAGTCATCTGTAAGTCAGCCAAGCATAATATACATCTAATTCGTGGTTCTATAAAGTTCAAAAGGTCAAAATGTAAAACAGTCCTAATTATTGTAAAATTCGACTACCTTTATCAGAGAAAGAATTAGGTTTTATGAAAAGAGAGATAGAGAGAGAGAGGGGGAGGTCGTGTTGAAATTCCTAAAGGTAAGTATAGTGTACAACTGTTTTCCTGTAACATTTTTTTCTTTTATAATCAGACGTAGCTCAACCTGTCAGTCAGCTGATTTAGATGCTAATTATTTATACAAGAGAGAGAGAGAGAGAGAGAGAGAGAGAGAGAGAGAGAGAGAGAGAGAGAGAGAGAGAGAGAGTACATTAAACAGTTTGAGCCAACCTGACATGACCTTCACAATAACAAACTATATTCATCAGATAATTATAAAAAACAACATCAGTTTCACTACACTTGGAGCACTCACTGCACTGCAATATGTGCAGAAAATGCCTGAATGTTCAAATTGTTACCAAATATATAAAAGTTTCACGAAAAGAGAAGCGGACAACAGTTTTCGACGATAGTGATGAGACCAAACCGAATACCAGTTTAACCTTGTCAGATCCATGATCATTTACAAAATAGTAAGACATACTAGTGTTCATCGTCAGAAGGATCCATGACCAACAGTAACGAGATTTAAACGAATGAGAGTATCGTCTACCTGACTTGGAACAGGTTACCAACATATTGGCAGTGGGTTAAACCAGTTTTACGGGATCCCAATCCTCCCACTTTGGAAAACACTCACATTCATTTAAAGTAGGCCTAAAACAAATTTAGCCCTTAACGTTAATGTACAGTTATAAAAGGTAATTACTTGGCCATAGTTCACAGACATCATCCAAACAATGACAGCATAATTAATAATTTTAAGTCAGACTACTATATTTACATTAGAATTGTGTAACATGTCAAAATTTGAATTTAAACACGCAAAAAAAAGTTTCCACGTGAACACAGGATAACTAAATTTGATACTTATATTATATTTATTATGAAACATGGTTAAGTTCTTCCATGTTCCATTCTCACTAGAAAAAACAGCACAATAGTCCTAAATTTCGTTATAAAAATACGACTCACATCAGCTGAGTAAGTATTCCTTACATTTTGTCAGTATATCCAAAAGGAAAAGAAAATAGAAGGCCTGTATTGTTCAACATGATGCCTGAGAACTTATATGGTCCTTATTTCATTTTATATTTGTTGTAATTATAATAAATTTTATGTTCCAGTATTGAAAGTTTGATCAAGCTCAAAGTAAAACAATCTCAGCCACAACATTGAAATACATAAACATATTTCTATGTGTTTTACTGACACTCAGAAAATACCTTATTAATATGTTCATATAAATCAACATGATATTTCTGTAGAACATATTGATATTTATCTGCAAAGTTAAGAAAAACCTTTCTTAATCTTATTTTAGAAAACCCCTGTTTAATAAGTCTTCTAAAGTGATTTGTGTCTATCAGCAAAATCTTTAAAATCAGTACAGTTTCTTGCGAAAGCAATTAGTCTTGAGACATAGACAAAATAAGCAGGATTGATAGGAATATTACCACTTAAATATGGATGATTTACTATATCAAAGCAACCCGTCTAATATTCAGGACTTTGTACTTGGGTAAATGTCTCGCTGTAAAAGCTTTCAAGACTGCGTTTGGGCTTCGGTGGTCTTAACTCTCTCATTTGTTATTAGAACGATGTGCTTGACCCACCTCGGCGCTGGTGTGGCACGGGTATCAGAGGTATCTACCTCAACTTGTACACGTCCTTTTATCGAAACCTGGGGGTTGACCTCAGTAGTAAACTATACAAATAGCATTATTCACAACAGCAACCACCCTTTATGGAAACAGAACCTGTTCTTTAGACGATAACTATATAATAGCTGAGCAGTTCATGGCTATGATGAGAAGACACAGAGACTGTACATGTACGGTGCTTGCTGTACACATTAGTATCACACAGTTTTACAGCATATAAATTTGCTTTAATTATATAAACTAGTAGCCCTTTCCCCTTTATATGTCCTAGTCTCGCATAGTGCCCGTAATGTGTGTCTTGGTGTCAACTTTTACATCCTGTCTTAACGTTGTCCTCGTTTCTGCGAGAGGGGCTAATATAGCCTTTCCCTGCTCTCCTATCTTGAAATGCATAAACGAAGTATAAATCAATATCATTGTCCCTGCGCTTTTTGGGGAAGAAACAGTAAACCATTGATTGAGGTCTTTTCGACAAAGCAAACGCAAAGAAACCTGTGTAGCTGGACAATATTCTGTGTGATAAAGTTTCAGTCCTGTTCAGGACCCTTCTCTAAAACTTAACCAAGAGAACTATTTTATCGTGGCTATAAAAACCTTTAGCAGATCTATTTTTTTTCAGGCTGGTTGGTGGCTCCTGTTCCATTATCCAACGTTGTTGACGACAGTGATGGTAGCTACCAGTTGCATTCTTTATATGAACGTGTTCATGACGACCATGCACCGTAGAAATAAGTAAGTAAATAAATAAATATATTGCCACCCCCCCCCCCCGCATCCACACAGAAAATGAACTTAAAACTACGGAAAGTAATTATGCATGAACGCCTTTTATGGTACAAATAAAATCAGCGTGGTTACAAGAAAATTAAAAAGCTTTTGCCAATCAGAAAGATAAAATAATGATCAAAATAGAGAAGGGTAAAAGACAGATATATGAAGTATGTAAGTTGGACAATGAACATGTGACTTCAAATACAGATTCAAAATCGTAGTGTTGTTTGAAAAAATCGAAAAAAAACTAATTGTTTTCATTTGCAGACATCATCAAAACATGTTGGGAAATAAAAATATGAATTATGAAGAGCGGCCATTTTGTTGGGGTACGGGTTAAAGCTACGGATAGATGAAAGGAATGTCCTTCACCTGTCTTGATGGAGCTTTGCACAGGTGTACAGCTGCATATACCTTTTCCAGTTGCTCGAATATTGCAAATTACCTGATGTAGAGAAACTCTACTATATGATATCCTACCCAAGACAAATTACAGACATGTCAGTAAACTCACCACACTTTCTAAAAAGTTTGAAAGATTGACGGATCAAATGATGCTTGGTGTAAAACTTGATATTCCAGAGGATTGAAGCTTAGCATTTCACTCTAAATACGACTGTCTGCGTCAGTGCAGACAACTGATATCTGAAAGAATGGCTTTGATTATAACAAATACGTAGTACTAGTAGTAGTTGTAGTAGTAGTAGTAGTAGTAGGAAGAAGAAGAAGAAGAAGAAGAAGAAGAAGAAGAAGAAGAAGAAGAAGAAGAAGAAGAAGAAGAAGAAGAAGAAGAAGAAGAAGAAGAAGAAGAAGAAGAAGAAGAAGAAGAAGGTTATTATTATTAAATATACCACACGTATGGTTTTGCGTATAATAAGCAAAACTATTAACCAGTCACCTGACTGGTCGCAATCAACAAGCGAAATTGCAATCAGTATAGAGTGACTGGAAACCTCCGGTTAAAGATATATCTCTAGGATCAGCACTGACTCCTTGCGTGTGCTACATGTTTGTTAATGGTGTATTTTGTTGTATCTATAAAGTTACCCGGACAAATCTTGCAGGAAAAAATACTTTCACGACTACAATAGATTCTCATGAAGAGGTAGAAAAAATACTGTGTCAAGATAGTCTGATGAATGTGTCCGTTTTTGTAGACCGGTGCTTAAATCGAATGGACTAATCAAATGCCCAAAGTTTACACTTGGTGTATACCGCGTGGCAGTATTGAGACCTACTTTATACCAAATTCATTTAGTTGATCTTAAGGTACGTCATATTGAAGGGAAATGATGAGTTCCAAAAGACAAAAATAAACAAAGTAAAGTGATTTAATATAACATTACACACCTGTAAACATAAAATTCCACACGCTACCAACATGGTGTGACAGAACATACATTTATCTTCCACATTCAAGTATATTCACATTTTACTGACTGTAATTTGAAAACTGATGTAAAAAATCCAAAGTTATTATATTTACAGGTCAGGTAAACATAATATAAGACGATTTTTATTAATAATGAAAAGTTACTGTTACAGTAGGTGGCTACTGACATCTTCATATTCTCCTGAAGTATTGAAAATTTATGTGCAAACTGGTACGGGATAATTAACTCCATCTTTACCTGCAGACGTCTTAATTTGCTAAATTTCAAAGCCAGGACACCTTTTTTCCATTTGCAACAAGATTATGAGCTTATTGCCATGTAATACTACGAATGCCCCACCTGTCCCCAGTTAAGTCCAATTTTATCATCAACATATACCGTCTTGTGAAACGCAAATCTATTTTCAGTGTAGGATACCTCTCAATTCTTTATTTTCGATTGCGAATGGGTTGTAGTCACCTGAACGATAATTTACATAAAATTGATATCAAAGATTCGCCAGTGTGTGATTGCGGCCAATGTATTCACAATGTATGGCATTAAATTTTTGCTTGTCCTTTGTACTAGTGCACTGACCGGGTACCCGGGCAGGAAAGTCGTACAAGGGTAGCAGAATTGTTTGTACTTTTTTTATTTTTTAGCCAATCCAGGTACATTAGGTACATTACACCATTTCTAGTTTTTTATGGTTCTAAGTTAATCCAGCACTTTACACTATTTTTAGTTTTGTAAGTACTGATTTCTGCAAAGCCATAAATCCAAGGTTTTTTATTTTGTTGACTTGGTATATTCATTGCTTGATTTGAATTAAACTAAGATTCTGAAATGAACAGTAAAAAATGTGAATTTAGTTATGAGTTAAATTTGCGTGCATAGATGATCGCTCATCCGGTCTTTGTTTTTACGGCGCCGAATGTGTATCTCTGGCAAATGTGTAACACGCTACATATTAGTGTACTGAAACAAAGTCTACCAAAATTTTGAGGCACAATTTGAAGAGTAAACATTTATTTTGATATGCATGCTATTTTAATTGTTAAATGGATTTTCCTTTGACTTTACACGACACCAGGCATATAAATAGTATTCATTAGGTTGTTTGTGATTTTGTCCCGCTCAATATTCTTACAGTTTATTCGAAAATGAACATTGCCATTTTGAGAGCAAGTTTTGCCTGTGCAAGAATATATTCAAATATTTAACAGTTCTGGTTCACAAACCTATCCTGACTCACCTGCCCTTATTGTTCAATCAGGAGTGATAGTATAATTTGCCTGAATATACGAAGCCCCACTATTTGTCTTGCCCCGTCTCGTCCCAGTCTCTCTAACGTTATCCCTGTATGGTCGTTCACACGGATGCGTCGTTATGTCTCTCCTGTCTCTTCTCCTTGTATCGCAAAACGAATTTATGTTGGGCATCGCCTTTCTTTTCGGTTGCCATTAAAACATGTTGAAAGCAAACTGTAGTCCGGGTAACTTGAACGATGCCGGCCAACGTAATTTTGAACCGTTACAAGAACGTGTATTAGATTTGAACACATGGGTATCCGCCTGATTTTTTCCTCTAACTTTCATGTGTCGTGTTTATTTGTGCAAAATAATACTTATCTTTATCTCTAATATAATGTTACGTCCGAGTTTCTGTAGCAGTTTGTGGGTTTTTTTTTTTTACGTTAGATAGCAACAAAATGCCGTGACATTTGTTGGAATAGAGTCAAAATAAAATTGATTTACTGAGGGCCCATTCATATTCGAGTATTAAACAGCCGTTAAAAAGGAAGACCTAGCCATGCATTAAAATAATGATGTGCAGAAATCTAAGGTGTTGCTTAAAACTAATTATTTACTTGTAAACGCTGCCGGCAATTATATACCTGCTGTTCATGTTGAGCTGCAACATTCACTCCAAAATCATCATCATCATCATCATCATCATCATCATCATCATCATCATCATCATCATCATCATCATCATCATCATCATCATCATCATCATCATCATCATCATCATCTTTTCACGTGACCCGGGATGTGCTGGCTTCAAGTCTTCCTCCCGAACTTTACAGCCAATTAGTACAGAAAAACATGACCCATATTCATAAATTCCAAACCCAACAATGACTGCAAAGAGATTCCAGAGTTACCAAAGCATTAACATTCATCTTCCAATGCCAATAGGAAGAAACAAATTTCATCCCTGACTTAAGACAGGCAGTCGCCCAAAAAAAGGCAACTGGTGAATAAACGACATATTTCCGATTTTCTCCTCAGTGGTAATGCAGATTCACTCACACATATCAGCCCCCTGGTGCCAAAAAGTATGGTAACTCTTCAGTGCTAGAGGTAGGTAACTGGTTATTCACTTTCGGGAACAAAAAACAATATGTTTGCACATATATATGTGTCCTACTTTATGTCAAAATTAACCTGTCTTGTCACTAAAGGAGTGATAAATTACTGGAAATTGATTAATTTTTATAATTTCAAGGTTAAAAACAGATTTATGGAAAACACCTACATACACTTTCAACACGATAAAACACTGGGAATTTTTCACATTAGGGGGCTCATATGTGTGTAAGAGCTAAAATAAACGGAGGCTGCTGCTTTGGCTGTCGTATTGCATTTACTACCACAACAAAACATCACTGTCATCAGAGAAAGTTTCTCAAAAATATGCACGGAAAGAATGACTCGGTTACTTTAATGGCGCCCCATATTGCCCACTCACAAGCTCTTTCCCTTCTGTGTTATTGACTGTACTGGTAGGTATTGGGGCGTACATATGTATTGTAAGCAATAACGTAAATTAATATATTTTCCCCACGATAAAACTGCAATAAAATGAATAATGACGCAAGTACATGCATGATGTTTCAACATGAAGTTACTCCAGATCCATGATCAAGGACTGTCTGGCCTTTTCGAGCAATGTGTTACCTGGACTACTGCATGTGTTCCCCCATTCTTCATCTGCCTCTGTAAATGTGTTCAAAGCACGTTTTTTTATGTTCATGTATGAATTTCTTCAGAAAACTTTATTTTCATTTCATATTAATGAAATCATTATGGCTGTTGAAACTCGGCACGTTACATTTCAAATCATAAACAATGTAAATGGGCATGTGCAGAAGCCCCTACGTCATTATCGAGGATTCCCTTGAATTGCGTTCCAGGGGTATGCAAAGACTGGACATCCGTCATTCTTTCCAGCGTGACTATCGTATGCCATCACATACACTTACTTCCATTCGCAATCACATCAATAAAATACTCATATAGCTCCAATCTTCGATCTATTCTGCATCCTACATGACGGGGTGAGTGGGTTCATTCTGAGTGAGTACCATATCAGAGACAGAGCAAATGGTAGGGCAATTGGCAGCGCGCAATGGACAAGCTCGCACAAAGGCCGAGAAGCAGGAAAAGTGAGAACCCTTCCATAAATATTGATCTTAAGACTGAATACTGTCTATGAAATGGTTCCTCAACGTAGAGTACCAATTTCGAGTGTGGGTATTATGAACCGGATTATCTCGATATGCGCCATCTTGCTGAAGTCCATATGTTGCCTTGTCTGTCATGATCTATGGTCCCTTGACTTTGAGGTCATGCATAATTTTTAGTTATAAATCGTCTTCTGTCCGACTGTATCCTAAGAGAAAAAGGATCAGACTAGAAATAAATATACATTTACATTGAATAGTGAAGAGCAGGCCTACCCCTTAGAACGGAGATTAAATTAGCAACTTATGTCCCAGGAAAATAACTACTTTTATCAGTTTCTTACTCAATTAGTTCAAACCTAAAATATGCACCGACTTTTTTTCAATCTTCAAAGAATATCACCTTCCATATTCTCAGTCCCCAAAATGGATCGTCATGATATGGCGGCCAATAAGGAGTTTCAGAACTTAGCCCCCAATATTTGTTTTAAACTGAAAGAAGCTGTGTGATGAAAGTAAAATCCACATTCCCTGAACCTTGGTGTAAGGCCGACTAACCCCACTGCCTGGCGAAATCTACTTTTGGTTCAGCTGATATATCTCTAGTTATTATTATTATTATTATTATTATTATTATTATTATTATTATTATTATTATTATTATTATTATTATTATTATTATTATTATTATTATTATTATTATTATTATTATTGACCTTTGTCATTATACTCATCCCAATTTCTCAAGATCAATTTCATGCATGAATCTCATAATTATACATTCACTACAATGTTTCACTCCACATTTCATGAATGTGAATCTGGCCATTAACTTTTCGTTGTCGTTTATCTATGGGCTGATCCCCATATAGGTATCGGAGATATATCAAATGTCAATATTCAATCAACAATGTGACAACCTGCAGCTAAAGGTTTCGACCAGTATACGCCCGGCTGTAGTAATGGGAAGCAAAACAAAGGCGAGCCAATTCAGGTCCTCGGCCTGCAATGGTTCAGTGGCGCCCTTTACCAAACCTTTCCGCACATGGAAAAGCTGAAAAAGTAAAACCATACAATGTTATATATTGATACAGTGACAATGATGATGTGTCAGACATTCGACATAATATATATATATATATATATATATATATATATATATATATATATATATATATATATATATATATATATATTTATGTATATATATATACATACATACATACATGCATGCATACATACATGATGAACGAATAAATAAATTAATTTATAAGTAAATAAACAAGTAAATATATAAACAAACAAATAAATAAGCAAATGAATAAATAAATAAAAAAGAGCGAGGGTTTCTTTACAAAAATGAGCAAAGGACATCACTATACTCAGTGCTTCCCAATTCTTCCAAAACTGGACTGGTAAAATACATGTAGCCTTGTGGCCTATACATTGCATGTAAAAGCATGAAGAACTATATTTAAACCCAACTCAAAGTTCAGTAAGACGTCATTCTATGGTTGGTTTTAGGAGAGGTATCACGTGTCTATTCAGATTTGAACGTCATCCGTGCAATACCTGTGTACAAAAACAAAAAACAAAAACAAAAACCAAAAAAGAACAAAACAAAACAAAACAAAACAAAACAAAAAACAAAACAAAACAAAACAAAAACAGAAACAAAACAAAAAATCGATTATGCCTCTGTTACCGTCAAACTCTCTTGATTGGACTTAAAATAAAGTTTTTTTTGTAACTTTGTCTTTTTATTAACATTGATATATGTTTACAAATCTTTCATAAACAGGTTAAATCATGTATTACGGATCTCGGTGCAACATTAATTCTCATTTTGTAAGTGTTTGATCCAGCTGAGCTAAAGTAAATTCTGAACAGAGGAAGGGCACAGTGTACTATATCCAAGGATATTACCTTAAATCATCTATGTTGACACCTGCTGTAGAAGATAATAGTACGAGTAGTAGAACTAGTCCTTCTGGATGCGATTATATGAAAACATCTGTGCTAAACCTGTTTCGATTTCATAATAAATAGTGACATATTCTAAATTGATCACAGCAACGTAGTTGTTTCCAGATCAAAATGTTAATAGGATTTTGTCGTAAGTGACAAAGATATAATCACAGCACTTAAATGACGACGACCACGGCGATGATGGTAATGACGACGATGACGATGACGACGACGACGACGACGACGACGACGACGACGATGACGATGACGATGACGATGATGATGATGATGATGATGATGATGATGATGATGATGATGATGATGATGATGATGATGATGATGATGATGATGATGATGATGATGATGATGATGATGATGATGAGTAGGCATTGTTTAGAATTCTTTTTTAAATCCTGAAGGTGATCCTGGCCAATACGTACAAACCAATTCACAGGTCCTGGCCGGTGTTTTGTAAAATGTGTGCCGTCGAGGAGTGAGCTAAGAGAAGTCACTTTATGAATCCGTTTCTGTTGCTCTGTATGGAAGCCTAACGAGACTTTCAAAAGATTAAAAGGGAGTTTGGCTACAATACTTTTACAGCTTTTAGACGTGCCTGCTTTGCTTCTTAATTTTATCCTTTGGCATCATACTGTTTTAATATTCACTTCAGACATATTAAGCTTACATATTTTCTGTCAGGTTAAACCACCCTCGGGCTATCGGTAGCAAGCAGTGGCCCACGACAGTTATAAGTTTGCCTAATTGTACTTAAAATCGTGTCATGAAAAACTGTTTTGATAACATTTGTTGACATTGATGCTAATGGCTGTCATTCTTTTCTGACATGCTTAAATGAACATTTACTCAATATTGAAAATTAACTCAAAATTGACAGCATTTTCTCAAATGTCACAAACCTAACACACAACGTTGAGAACATTAACTCAGGGTTGGGAGTGAAATAGAGCTTAATTATTTGGAGACTTTCATACCGAGGAGTAGTTGTCATTGTGAAGGTTTTTTTTTTTTTATTTATTTTTTTATTTTTATTTTTTTTACATTTCTGGTGCTGGATGTCCATTGTTGCAGCACTTGTTAGGATTTTCCTATGTTTGTACAGGTGGTCTGGCTGCAGCTGTTTATTTTATAATCACTGGGACTGAGTATAATGTCCTAGTTTGTTTCTCTTTCAGTTATACACTGGCAGTTTGTTTAACTAGGATAAGCTATCCAGCTAGAAAGGGTACATACTTGTTCAGGGGTAATTCAAAGTGTTCTTATCTGAACCTGTACTATACAAAGTTAGTAACTATGTTTTGTTTGACAGGTATTCTTTTTTCATAATGGAGCTTTGCATTTATAAGCAAAACTTCACGTACGTAGCTAATTCATCATTTGCCATGTTCATATTTATTCATTATTATGTGGGTTGTCTTTGTTGAATATTCAGCTTGGACAAGGAGGCGCTACTCAGACAGACATGTACTGGTATATGCTCCGAAACATGTTCTGGGTAGTTACCCACCGAAGACCCTTTAATTTATTTGGGCTAATACAGCTTATGTCAAAATTCTACAGTGGAACGTGTGCAATATGGTCAACAGTAGTGCCACATGTATATAGGTTAGACAGTGACAGGTTGGCCTATGGAGATTTAAGAGTTAGGACTGCGGGATAGGGTAATGACTACTAGGAAGTGGTTGTGGACAAACAGACACAAATACAATTGCAAGTAAGGTCAACGTGCTTCACATTTCATATAACCCATGTTTGCATGTAAAGCTGGTCAAAGCTTGTCAAGTATATATCTACATTAATGGTTGCACCAGGAACAATCGTGCCTGTGGATATAAATGTCAAAATGGTTGCAAACACTCCAGATAAGCCATTGACTGAATTTCTAACCCTTATATTAGCCATGTCAACTTAACCTCCTTTTGGTAGCTAAATAGCATGATTCATACTAATTAGTGGAATTGAACAACATTCTTAAATAAGAATGATTTATGATATTTTGATATTTCCAGAATAGAGAAAAAAAGACAAAGTCTCATCAATTAAGTCTGCAGGCATAATCATCAATAAAGTATCAATTTCATATTTGTGACCCTGATTGCACGCTGTTAATATCATTGTCGTAGATTTGGCATGTTGACTTTCGATGGTCGGAAAATCGTAATTATAAGTGAAAATCGTAATTACGGAATAAAAATTGTAATTGCCAGTTTTTAAAACTCGTTTTTTTATGAGATATAACCTGCTATTACCTGTACAAAACTGGTAATTACGGGAAAAAGTTTCTTAATTATAAAAAAATCAATTTTGAATTTTCAAAATTCAAAATTCGTAATTATGACTAAAAACTTTTAATTTCGAATTTTAAAAAAAAATGCTTTTATGAAAAAAAAAATCGAAGTTACGAGAAAGTATTTCGTTATTTATGTGCTGTCAGTGTTCTGGACTGGGTGACTCGAAGCAGCAACATAACACGAAACTGACCATGCAGCCATGATAAGTGCCATGTGCCGTAATATTTGAACTCCCCCCATGCCCCATACATAGATTCGACGACATGCTCGCTGGCGTGTAGTGGTCATTTTATAAATTAACTAGTAACTAGCATTGTGTCCACTGAATTCCCCTTTCTGAGCTCAAATCTATCTATCTATATATCTATCTATCTATCTATCTATCTATCTATCTATCTATCTATCTATCTATCTATCTATCTATCTATCTATCTATCTATCTATCTGTCTGTCTGTCTGTCTGTCTGTCTGTCTGTCTGTCTGTCTGTCTGTCTGTCTGTCTGTCTGTCTGTCTGTCTGTCTGTCTGTCTGTCCGTCCGTCCGTCCGTCCGTCCGTCCGTCCGTCTGTCGGTCGGTCGGTCGGTCGGTCTGTCTGTCTGTCTGTGTGTTTTTGTGTGTCCATATGCACAAATAATGTGACTTGACATGCAGCACTTATTAATTATATTTTTGAGGGGTCTCTTTTGTCTCTCTTACAAAACAAAAACAAGAAACTAAAAAAAGAAGATTTGCTTCAAAGCAAATCTCTTTGTGTGCCTTCATAAGTTGTAAATATTAAATGCTACAACTTTTGTCCTGTGGTACTTTACATTCCATTAAGCTTATGGCTTGACCTTAGGGCTTACTTGTGAAGTACAAAAATTTTGCAGTGTTACAATAGCTACAATTTGAGTCCAACACGATGCAAATTGGAGGCAAAAAGAGCCAATTCGGGCTAGATGAAAATTCCAAAGGTCATATTGACATTGACCTTTGACCTTAAGAGTTCACATGTAAATTATAAAAATGTGAAGTGTCATAATTGCTACAATTTAAGCCCAACATCATCAAAATAAGATAAAAATTGCCCAATTTATGACTAGCTGAAAATTTCAAATGTCCAAATGACCTTGACCTTTGACCTTCAGAGGTCACACATAAATACAAAAATGTGTAGTGTTGCAATGTCTACAAATAAAGCCCAGCATCATCAATATTGAATAAAATTGACCGAGCTGTGGCTAGAAAAATTTTAAACATCTAGGTGACCTTAACGTTTGACCTGTAGAGGTCACATGCAAATTACAAAAATATGCAGTAATGCATACGTTTTTTTTTGCAGATGAAATTGTTACATGTACCTGTAATACTTTTGGAGATATTCAAGATTTCTATTTTCAAATGGCCCTTATTTGCATAATTTTAAAAACCTTTGAACCCCTTTACAAAAGCTCAAGACTTCCTGTTAAGCATGCCAAGTTTGGAGTGTCGACATGTTACGCTTTTCAGATGAAATTCTCGACAAATTTGCCTAAAAAGAAAGAAAGAAACAAAATAAAGAAAGAAAGAAAGAAAGAAAGAAAGAAAGAAAGAAAGAAAGAAAGAAAGAAGGAAAGAAACGGAAAACACAAAGACACAAATAAAGAAAAGAAAAAAGAAGAAAAGAAAAGAAAAGAAAAGAAAGAATTCATAAAAAAAGGAAAAAATAGCTCTGTGTTGGCACACAGACATAATACAATAAAAAAGTGGCGGTTCGTGCCGAAACCCATTAAAAAATAGACATAGCCATATTGCTTTTTACTCAGTCTTTAAAACATCATCACTTGTCAAAGTCAATGTAACCCAAAGTTATATAAAAAAGGGGGTTTCACTGTTACGCTGATGTGAAATATCTGTCTGGAGATCCAAATAGAACCCGAGCAGTCACTGAACAAAACTTTGAAAAAGATAAAAACCCACTTCGAATTTAGCTATGGACTTGCGGTGGGCGGAGAAGACGGTCATTTAAGTCTCACCGCCCCCCCCCCCCCCCATATGAGGAGAAGGTCAATGGCACATGATGCTATTAACGTGTGCTCTGAATGAACTCAAATTATTATCCACTGAATGTGGCTCTTGGCTCCCTGACCTGGTATGACTCCCTTTCACTTAATCTGCAAGGACAGTCGGCTCACATTCAAAACTAGCAAAGGGGCCCATAGGAAACATGGTTCCTAATAATGACAAAAAAAGGCGGACGCATTGTAGCGTATTGCATCACACATATTACAACACAATCTTCTTGCTCCTCTGTCGGTTCAATTACCCCAAGCTAGGAACAAAGTATTTATACCTAAAAAGTATTGACTTACAATATTATCCTGGCACGGCAGATCAAGTAACTAAATATGTGTGCCGAAGCGTAAGTAATGTGTGCCGTCTTTCTGCAGAAAATTGTCTTGGTTATTGTCAAGCCGACATGTGTCCTAAATCTCACAAACCCGATGGTGTGAGGAAAGGTACAGTTTAAAGTTATTGAACAATAACAGTCCACCTGACCATGCCAGGTCAAACCAACGAGGGCCAAGACAGGACACGTTTCACACTTCGCCACTCCAGTAGGGTAAAGCTTGAACCAGGAAAGGGGATTTGCTTCACACCAAATCTGTGCGCCTTCAAACGTAGTAAATATGGCTAGATGAAAATTTCAAAGGCCTAAATGACCTTGACTTTTGAACTTAAGAGGTCACATATACATAACAAAAATGTACAGTGGTACAATATCTACAATTTGAGCCCAACACGAACCTAATCAGATGAAAACTGACCAGTTTATGGCTAGATGAAAATTTCAAAGGGCAAGATAACTTTGACCTTTAACTCTTAGAGGTCACATGGTAATGACTGAGACGTGCATGCTTCAATACCTTCAAATTGAGTCCAACATGATTTAAGTTGAATGAAAATTGAGAAGTTATTTTTAGGTGTAACGTACAAAAATTCAAATGACATTAACCTTTGACCTTTGGCTTAAATTAAAAAACAAACAGTTGGGCGACAGGCTCGCCAGTCTTTAAGGTCTCATGCACATATTGAACAAGACAACATGTAAAAGTTGTAAGGGACTAGTGTACAGATAGATATATACAAACAAGACTACAATTAAGACAAGGAAGGGAGATGGTAATGAAGTAATGTGTGAGCTTATTATTAAAAATCAATCTCTAAAGTAACAGTAGGAATGAAAAAAATATTTCGACATCATGCTGCAAACCTGTGAGAATCATGAATAAACTCAAGCTCAGCTTAAACAATTCTCATTTTGCTTCTTTATATTTCCTTTACCTTGGATAAAAATAATACTGTTAAAAATAAAATTTCCAGACGCGATTATCTTTGATTGTAAGTCAGTTCTCAGAAGGACATATTTGCTACACTTAAAAAAATGTGGTACGTACTTTCTGCATTAACATCCGATTAACATCATGGACAGTCAACAAAGCTTACTTTGAAGAAGTGTCTGTTCAACTGGATACAGCCCATCCTTATTCTAGAATGAATAACAGAAATCTTCCTTTAACCCAGATAGTAAAAATCGGTACGTTAAGGTTGGGTTTTTTTATTTAATTCCTTTTTGAATTTGCCCAGGTGTTCCAAATTTCTAACGGATCGCGGTGATTCCATTCACGAATTCCTGATAGAAAATATGGATTGTTAAATACATTTTAGTGGCATCAAAGGCATGTATTTGATTAGCTTGCATCGAAGTATAGCCAAGCAGTAGATCACAGAAATATTTATGAACAAATCTATTTATAATTTTTAACAAGAAGCACAAATGTTTATTTTCTCCTACGTTCAGCAAGCGTTTCCCAACCTGTTTCACAATAATGTTTTTTTTCCAAGCCAGTATGTGCAAGTGCACCTGCTACTACACAGGCTGATTGATCACTGCCAACCGGTGTTTCTAACCTTGTGGGCATCCATCCTTTGACCTTTTGAGTTTATTTGTTAATTACAAAAATATGCAGAGTTGCAATAACTACAAGTTGAATCCGACACGATTAAAACTGGATGAAAATTAACCAGGCTATATGGCTGGATTAAACTGTCGAAGGTCTAAATGACCTTACCCTTTGTGTTTTATAGATCCAGTGTTACAATATCTACAATTTTAGCCCAACATGATCCAAATCAGAACAAAATTGACCAAGTTATGGCCAGATCAAACTTTGAAATGTCAAGATGATCTTGACCTTTGACCTCAAGAGGCTACATTTTGATTCAAAATATATGTGGTGTTGCAATACCTACAATTTGGATCCAGCATGGTCAAAATTTGATGAAAATTGACTGAGTTATGGCTAGATGTAAATTGCAAAGGTCAAAATGACCTTGACCTTTTACTTTTAGAGGTTACATGTAAATTACAAAAATATTTAGTATGGCAATACCTACAATTTGGACCCAACTTGTCAAAGTTGGATGAAAATTGGCAGAGTTATGGCTAGATGGAATTTCAAAGTTCCAAATAACCATGACCTTTGACCTTTAGACGTAACATGTATACTGTAAGAATATGCAGTGCTGCAATGCTTACAATTTGGATTGAACATGGTCAAAATTGGAAGAAAATTGACAGCGTTACAAATGGATGAAAATTTCAAACGTTCAAATGACCTTGTCCTTTGACCTTAAAAGGTCACAATCATGTAAAATTCACAATATTTGTTGTGTTACAAACCTATAATTTGAAGTTGCATTGGTCACCTACACGTATATTAGTTTTGCAGATATTAAAGATTAAAATGTTCCAATGACCCCAATATGCATAATTTTCAAAACCGTGGCACCTCTTTGCAAAAATCTCAAGATTGCATGTATGGAAGTATAATCATACCAAGTTTGGAGTCTGTACGTAAAATAGTTTTTAAAAGAAGTGTCGGACAAATTTGCCGGTTATGAAAGAATGAATTCCTAGAAACACGATGTGACTGTGTTGGCACTCGGACATAGCCAAACACGAGTTCCTTTGCACTGAATCTCACTTTTTGCTGCAAAATAAATTGAAGTACGTGTGCAAGCGAGAATAACCGTACTGCCTCTCCTACCAGCAGCTAACAGGACGACGTGACATCGTTAGTTTGGCAGCCGTCGCTATTTTACAGGGCTTTAAAAACATTGTGTCATCTTATTTATTCTTTCTTTACACGTTGATTTATGATGATGATGATGATGATGATGATGATGATGATGATGATGATGAAGAAGAAGAAGATGATGATAATAACAATACATGTGGCATGGTTTTGCATCTTATGCAGCAAAATTATTAACCAAGCACCAGACTGGTCGCAATCAACAAGCAAAATAGCAGTCAGTACAATACTACTACTACTACTACTACTACTACTACTACTACTACTACTACTACTACTACTACTACTACTACTACTACTACTACTACTACTTCTACTACTACTACTACTACTACTACTAATGATAATAATAATAATAATAATAATAATAATAATAATAATAATAATAATAATAATAAAAATGATAATAATAATAAAAGAAACAGAAGGTGCAACTATATCACCATCCATCAAGGTCTTGAAAGTTTTCAAGATGTCAAATTTCACATGTGCCGCATTTGCATCCTGTTCACTATCTTCACTTTGAAAAAGATACAGTTATGAGATGCGTGCATGGTTCGAATTGCTTACACGGCGCCTGATTGGGAATTCGGAACATGTTGGACTTAGAAAAAGAGAGAAAAAACTAGGAAAGATGATTTGCTGCATAGCAAATCAGTGTCTGTGTCTTCAAAGCACATTAGTATGGCAATGTACAACTATTCCATAACACAGGAGTGGAAGTTGGAATGGCATCTCTATCTATTATAGCTTTGAAGTTATTCAAGATTTAAAATTTCAAATGCCCTTAATTTGCATAATTTCAAACATTTTCATTTCTGTGTATAAAACGGCCAAACTCCTTGTATGGAGGTACAATCATGCCAAGTTTGGAGTATGTATAGTAGTGTCCCAGAAAAGTGTCGGACAAATTTGATGGTAAAAAAGAAAGAAAGAAAGAAAGAAAGAAAGAAAGAAAGAAAGAAACTGGAAAAGACGATTTTATTTAATCTGTCTGTGTGCCTTCAAAGGTTGTAAATATTATATGCTACAACTTTTGTCCTTTGGTACTTCACATTCCATTAAGCTTATGGTTGCATGCAAATTTCAAAGTCCAAATGACCTTGACCTTTGACCTTTACAGGTCATATGTAAATTGCACAGTGTTACAATACCCACAATTTGAGCCAGACATGATCCAAATCGGAGTAAAATTGACCAAGTTTAGGCAAGATGAAACTTTCAAAGGGTCAAATGACCTTGACCTTTGCCTTTTTGAGGTTACATGTTCTTATAAAAATGTCCAGTGTAGCAATACCTACAATTTGAGTCCAACATGATGAAAGCTGGGTGGAGATTGGCCACGTTATGATTGCATGAAACTTTCAAAGGTCCAAATGACCTTGACCTTTGAACTTTAGAGGTCACATGTACATTTAAAAAATGTGCAAGGTTACAATAGCTAAAATTTGAGCCCAACATGATGAGAATTAGATAAAAATTGACCAAGTTATGGCCAGAAGAAAGCCAGCACCGAAAGTGGCCTTTGACCTTGAAATGACCTTTGACCTTCAGATGACCTCTACCTGAAGTGAATCTTGACCTCAAAAATGACATTTTGGCTTAAAATTGACCTTTGACCTTGACATGACCTTTGACCTTGACATGACCTTGACATTTGAGATGACCTTTACCTTGCTATGATCGAACTCCTATACACTCGGAACCACATCTACTATAGTATATAAGATATTGAAGATTTAAAACTTTAATTAGCCCTCATTTGCATAATTTTGAAAAGCTTGACCTCTCATTATAAAAAGGCCAGACTTTATCCATGGAAGTATAATTGTGCCAAGTTTGGAGTTTCTACATATAATACTTTTCAAATGAAATGTCGGACAAATTTGCCGGTAAAGAAAGAAAGAAAGAAAGTAGAAAGAAAGAAATAAAGAATTCCTAGAAAAACAGAAAAGTGTGTGCTGACACACACACTTTGATAATCTTAAGAGCTGTGTTGGCACAAACATAACTGTGTTATTCGAGGTGAATCCACGAACACTCGCCACCTTATACGAACCGACTGAGCAGAGCACTCTTTGAGAAGTGAAGATCTCGTGCAAAGGGAGACTATAAGGAACACTCATGTGGGCGAAAGTAATCGTCGTTGTATTTATTTGTGTTTTGGCGAACCACCTGGTACAGCTTTTGTAAGTGTTGAGTCATTTTATCTGAAGTCAGCATGACAGAGCTTTAGAACTGTTAAAACAGCTTATAATGTAACAAACTGCCATCACATAAGATGCGAGAGACATCAAGTACCGGCAAGAGTGACGAGCGGTATATTATTTTAAAGTTTGTTAAGATGTGTCCTGAACACGTAAATATAGTGTTAAAATGTGGACGTCTCATTTAAAGGCGTTTGTGAATATGTAACCACTTAATTATGTCTGTGTGCCTACAAAGACATACTGTTTTTCTAGGAATTCTTTGTTTCTTGTTTCTTTCTTTCTTCTTTCTTTCTTTCTTTCTTTCTTCTTTCCAGAAAAATTTGTCCGACATTTCATTTGAAAAGTATTACACGTAAAAACTCCAAACTTGGCACAATTATACTTCTATAGATGAAGTCTCACCTTTCCATAATGAGAGGTCATGTCTTTCAAAATTATGCAAAAAAGGGCTAATTAAAGTTTTAAATCTTCAACATCTTATATACTATAGTAGATGTTGTTCCCGGTGTATAGGAGTTCGATTATAGCAAAGCAACGGTCATCTCAAATGTCAAGGTCATGTCAAGGTCAAAGGTCAATTAAAGGCCAAAATGTCGTTTTTGAGGTCAAGGTTCACTTCAGGTAGAAGTCATCTTAATGTCAAAGGCCACTTTTGATATTGGCTTTCTTCTAGCCATAACTTGGTCAATTTTTATCCAATTTGGATCGTCTTGGGCTAAAACCGTAGCTATTGTAGTACTGCACATTTTTGAACGTTACATGTGACCTCTGAACGTCAAAGGTCAACATCATTTGGACACGTAAGCTACATCCAGTCATAACTTGGCCAGTTTCCATCCAGTTCTAATCATGTTGGACTCAAATTGTAGGTGTTGCAACACTGCATATTATTATAAGAACATGTAACCTCCTAAGGGCAAATGTCAAGGTCATTTGGCCCTTTGAAAGTTTCATCTTGCCATAAGTTGGTCAATTTTCATCCACTTTGGTTCATATTGGGCTCAAAATTGTTGGCATTGTAACACTGTGCAATTTACATGTGACCTGTAAAGGGCAAAGGTCAAGGTTATTTGGACTTTGAAATTTGCATCCAGCCGTAAGCTTAAGGTAATGTAAGGTACCAAAGAATAAAAGTTGTAGCATTTAATATTTACAACTTTGTAAGACACACAGACAGATTCGCTTTCTTTTTTAGTTCGTGTTTGCTTTTTTTAATGTCCGTGTGCCGCAGACATATATTGCTATGTTTGTGTGCCAACACGGACATATTGTTTTTCTATGAATTCTTTTTTTCTTTCTTTCTTTTGCCCGACATTTCATTAGAAAACTGTGACACGTAAAAATTCCAAACCTGCCATGATTATCCTTCCCTACATGAAGTCAAGTGTTTTTGTACAGAAGTTTAACTAAATCTCCAAACTATTATAGTACAGGTAACCAATCCAACTGCAATTGATATGTTTGTAACACTGCACATTTTTGACATTTTCATGTGCCCTGTAAAGGTCAAAGGTCAAAGTTATTTGGACCTTTGAAATATTCGTTTAGCCATATTCAGTCAATTTTTACTCAATTTTGATCAGGTTGGGCTCAAATTGTAGATATTGTAGCAATACACACTTTTGTATTGTGCATGTCACCTCTAAAAGTAAAAAATGAAGGTCATTTGCACCTTTGAACATTTTATAAAGCAATAACTTGGTCAATTTTTATCCAATTTTGATCATGCACGGCTGAAATTGTTGCAATTGTAACACTTCACACTTTTTCACTTTACATTTGACCCCTAAAGTTCAAAGGTCAAGGTCAAGGTCAATTGGGCATTTGAAAGTTTCATCTAGCCAGAAAATGGTTAATTTTTATCCAATTGTGAACTTGTTGGTCTCAAATTTTAGGTTTGGTAACACTGCACCTTTTTTACATGCGACCTCGAAGGTCAAGGTCATCTGTACCCTAAAACGTTTCCATTAAGACATAACTCGGTCAATTTTTATCCAATTTTGATCATGTTGGGCTCAAATTGTAGCTGTAGCAACACTGCACATTAGTGTAATTTGCATGTGACGTCTAAAGCGTACAGGTCAATGTCACGTAGACTTTTGCAATTTTCATAAAGCCGTAACTCTGTCAATTTTTTATCCAATTTGATCATGTTGGCCTAATATTGTAGGTATTATAGCACTGCACATTTTTTGTATGAACATGTAATCTTTAGAGATCAAAGGTCAAGTTCATTCAACCCTATGACAGTTTCATCTAGCCATAACTTGGTCAATATTTATACGATTTGGTTCATTTTGGACTTAAATTGTAGGTATTGTAACACTGTATACTTTTGTAATTTAAGGGGACCTCTGAAGGTTAAAGGTCAAGGTCATTTTGGCTTGGCTATTTTCATCCAGACATAAGCTTAATGGAGTGTGAAGTACCGAAGGATTGTAGCATTAAATATTTACAACTTTTGAAAGCACACAAATTTCCTTTGAAGCAAATCTTCTTTTCTAGTTCTTTCTTTCTTTCTTTCTCTCTCCCTCTGTCTCTCTCCCTTTCTTTCTTTCTTTCTTTCTTTCTTTCTTTCTTTCTTTCTTTCTTTCTTTCTTTCTTTCTTTCTTTCTTTCTTCTTTCCAGGCAAATTTGTCCGACATTTCATTTGAAAAGTATTAAACGTAAAAACTTCATACTTCTGTAGATGAAGTCTTGCCTTTTTATAATTAGAGGTCACGCTTTTCGAAATTGTGCAAATGTGTGGAAATTAAGTTTAAGAGTGGTTAGGCCTTTACATTTTGGAAACACTATAGGCTATAAATATATGAAGAATATTTCAAAGGTTGAGAGGACCGGTTTAAACACACCAGTTGCCTTTAATGGGTGACTGCCTCTCTCAAATCAGGAGTGAAATTTGTTTCTACAGTTTAGTATTGGAAGATGAATGTTGATGCTTTGGCAACTCTGGAAACTCTTTCCTGTCATTGTTAGGTTAGAAATTTGTGAATATGGATCATGTTTTTACTAAGCTATTTTATTAACACTTCATTGGATACGTTGTGCTGTGGGCTGTGTACTCCGACTCATAGTTATAATGGAGGTAGAGTGTGTTTATAATGTTCCAGATTCATAAATATCACAAAAACTATATAGGCCTACTGTCTTCTTTTGCTATGAACTCAGCTGACTGACTAATCAGTAGAATAAAAAAAGTGATAGGCCTATCAGGTCTCTTTTTATTTTCGGCAGATGTGATCAACTTTGGGTTTTGAGTTGTTAGGCCTATACATTTTGGAAACACTATAGTCTGTAGGTAATAAAGAACTCTGGAATCTCTTTAGTCATTGTTGGGTTTGGATTTTGTGAATATGGATAATGTTTTTCTAAACTACTTGGTGATAGTTAGGTGGCAGCACAGGGTCCCAATTTGTATAAAATGCTTCCTAGTCTATGGGAACATTTTTAAGGAGCAGGAAACCCAAACTGGGCTGTGGATCAGTTTCACTTTCGAAATTAAACAGGAAACTACATTACAATCAGGGGAGAGTACGTGCATTTATAACACTCATCTTTGCAATGTTATTCCGAAACCTGCATCCCAACAGCGAAACAGCCACTTTTGTTAGCTCAGCTGACTTGTCGGTCAGCTGACCTTATCGCATGGTCCTTCGTCCATCCTCGTCGGAGTCCATCCGTGAACAATGCACATTACCAGCTTATCAAATACCGCTAACCGGATTCACTTAAATCTTGGTGAGGATTTACCTGTAGCAGGTATCTGCATATTTGTTTAAACGGTCACAATCCAGTGGTGTTTTGTTCTATTTTGGGACAAAATCTTAAAACGTCTCCTTTGAAATAGTTGTTTTAAAATTTAATAGGGACACTTCCTGAGACCTCTGTAGCTTAATTGATTCACCAGGTTGAGCTGCGATTTTTCCTATTTTCTTCACCAATGTGCATTATTTTCCACTTCTCACCAACCCGTAACTAAGATTGTTGTGAAACTGGGAGGAATTGTTGGTTGTGCATGCATCAAATTAAAATGTTCAGTAGGATACTCTCTCTCTCTCTCTCTCTCTCTCTCTCTCTCTCTCTCTCTCTCTCTCTCTGTCTCTCTCTCTCTCTCTCTCTCTCTCTCTGCACAGGAACACTTCTGCGGATCGCAAGATATTAATTTGTTCAAAAGTGGACGCTGTGCTTATTTTTGGGTTGTTTTTTTAAAAAAAGATTCTTTGTGTGTTTTAACATTACTTAACTTTTTTCCAAACCGTAAGTTGAATCTTCCTCAGTCTTTTGGGGGAATTTACATAGATTTAATCTGCACAACATTTATTCGCTACAATAGCGGTGGTGTCTCTGATTTTTAACAAATTATCAAAATCCGGAAAAGCGGCAATGGGATATGTTCATGCTAGAAGCAGTGATGACGGTCTTAAACAAAGGTGACCTTGATATTATTCTGTAGTCCACAGGCCAACTTCAATCTCTGCGCGTAAGCTGTAAGCTGAATACAGGGCCGTCACGTTCTCTTGTGTCTTATCTCACAAACTGTCATAAAGTGACTATCGAGTGTTATATTCAGATTCAGATCTCATTTATTTGACAAAAAAGTAAACGCATAATGCATAACTACTTGTGATAACAAAAACAGTTCGATTATGAAGCAACGTATGGGAAAACACCCAAAATCTGATGCACCATCAAACATAATTGTCATGATGACCCAGCATAAGCATTGAAAACATCTGGTCTCACATGGACTTCTAAAATAAATTTACTTTGCTGGCTCACACCGTTTCATATCAGAGAACCATGTCTCACAACAAGGCTAATATATATATATATATATATATATATATATATATATATATATATATATATATATATATATATATATATATATATATATATACATATATAAAGTCTTGTACATGTGAATTTTTGAGACTGTGAAGAACAAATTACACAACAGATCAAACCATTGAAGATAGCTACATACAAAACAATTAGAGATAGAACACGTTTCAGAACATTAGCTTAGACAGAAAGTTTTAACATAATGTGAGAAGTTAAAAGAACACCGAGGAAGAATTTTGGCTGTCATACTAGAAGCCCAGATTTGAACCAACCTGGTGGTAGGGGTTCGAAAGTAGTTTTCAGTGGAAGCATGAAGTGGAATATCCTAACAGGGAACATCACGAGATCGAGCAGGATAATTGTGAGCAAAAGGCATTAAGAAAAACATGTTATCAAAATAACCAGATGTTTCATTTTAGAGTAACGACAATTTTTTTTAATCAATTCAAGCTTTTAAAAATCCGAGGCTTTTGAAATCTTTGAAGTTTAGAACAGTGGATAAGTATGGGCTGATTAAACCAAACGAACGGCGGATTTGTGCAGTTTGAAAATGCGATAACAGGCATGACTTCTGTGTTATAAAATTCAGTTTTTAACATCATAATGAAACGGTACCGAGCAAACTGTTAAATCACCAAAAAAAATTTAAAGGCTTGAGCTGCATAACACAAACTGAAACTGTAATGACATATTTAGGGCACACCAGGCAAATGACGCGTGAAAAAAAGAAACAACTGACATGTTGTGAGCCCAAGTGGTCCGAAAATGACCAGAAAGTAGAGAAATTTCACTGGGGAAGTGAATGGTTCCCTCATACCCCACAAAGATTCAGGGAAATTGCGTGGGCAACAAGTTTCGATATCTTGCGATGTGAGCAGTATTGTACCACATGTAGAAACACGCACTCTAGGACAAGCCCAAGGGTGGCATGTCCTACATATTATATCTGATGTGAGTGTTGTGGGTAAAACACAGGAACCTAATGGTGTTTCAGTAACTTGATTGTAAAACAATGTTGCAAATTGTGTCATGCATTTCATGTGGCAACATTTTGTTTTTAAATGGGAAATTTAGAATGGAGATAAGTAGGGAATGACACACACACTCTTTCCACAAAAAACAATGAAAATGAAAGGTGCAATAAGAATTTGTGCTGTCAGAACACGTTAGCTTTTCACAGTTGAACATACAGCTGGAAAGATAGTACACATATACAGAATACTTGTTATAGAGAGCAACCCACATTGAACATGATTGGTTATGTACCAATTAAACCTTTGAGGTGGAAATGTATCTGGAGGTCATACATAAAGGAGTGTATCATATATAATGATGTAACACGAGAGCAATGAACGCTGCAACTATATCTTAGTAAAGGACAATTTTAGTTGAACTATAGTCTCCAAACTTGGAGAAAGTGAAACCAAACCGTGAAACAAACACTCCATCAAGCAGGATGATGGTACATGTGGTATAAGCGTGATCTCCGCGGCAAAGAGCCAGAAAGACTGTGAGTAAGTGAATGACAGCACAAAGTCGAATAAAGTTTTTGGCTCACAAAGTGGGACAAGTGAGATATACATGCAGTGATATTTACTGAAAAGAAACTCACAGAAGGAAAGATCAAGTTTACATGTAAACTGAGTGTGTAGTGGCACAAAAAAGGGGTGAATTTAGTGTGAAGTATGTACACGTACATGGAGTCAATACGTGGCCAGCATGTGTGTCTGTGTAGATAGTTTACTTGAATAGACTGAATAGTTTTACTTAAGTTTAACCTCTTGTTGTTCAAGTTGGTACATTTGTGGAGTGTGCTGAGCATATATAAATGTTGCAATCACGTCATATCGATTTCCGGACGTGGCATACGAGGCCAAGCCGGGAATGAGAGAATTGTGACACTGTGTATATGACATCACTTGTATAGGCAATCACTATTATCACAGGGTATATGAATATATATATATATAAATAAATATATATATATATATATATATATATATATATATATATATATATATATATATATATATATATATATGTATATATATATATATGTATATATATATATATATATATATATATATATATATATATATATATATATATATATATATATATATATATATACATTGAATGTCCTTCGGTATACAGTTTGAAAACCGAAACGCAACTGGAAAAAAAGAGTGAATGGGACGTCTGTATTTCTACCTGGGAATACATGTACTATCACTATCAAGTAGAAGTTTAAAGTTGGTAAAGTGTTACCATATTTACTCTGAGTGGAGTTTGGTTTTAGTTTTCACATTACTTGGTAAGTTATAGGAATATTCCAATGAGACACCTAAAAACAAAACAAAAAACATAAAACAAACAAAAATGGATGGGTTATTTCTTTCATAAAAAAAGAGTAAGTGCGAATCCGTAACTCATTGGTTTGGATGCTGTTGAAAGGTGTATGTTTCATGACTGTCACTGTGCGACTAATAGGATTATTATTAATTCTTGAGCAGATGTATAAGATTGTGAACAATCTAGTACCAAACTCTCTTCAATCGATTATCCATGAATAATTAAAATTCAGAAATACCAACATATAATACACGACAATCATCTGACCTTCCTCGATTTAGAACAAGAACAGATCTATTCAGTAAATCAATCTTTCCTTGGACTGGGAGACTGTGAAATGCACTTCCACTTGAAATACGGAATTTTCCATCCTCAGCACAATCTAACTCTAAACTTCAAAATATCCATCCGTAACCTTTTATTCTCCACAGCTTTATAATTTTGGAAGTAGATTCGCATCAATTCTCCATACCAGATTTTGCCTTTGCAGCAGCCAGTTGAACTCATGCTTGTTTAAATTAGGAATAAAACCTACTGCCATTTGTAATTGCGGATCAGCCAATGAAGACACTTGGCATTATTTTTTTCCTCTGCTTAAAATATGCAATAGCACGATCGAAGTTACATACAGCTATTGATTAATATGCTCCTTTTGCCATGCATACTATATTCTATGGTTCTTCCAAATGTACACCACACGAAAACATTTTTTTTTCAGCGGTTCGGGATTACATTATTACTACATGTAGGTTCTCAAATACGGGTATAGGTTAATTGTTGACACAACTGAGGGTTTCGTCTCTGCCGCCGCGGGGTGCTTTTGTGTGATGGATGGATGGGGACGTCTATCTTTGAGCGTTCGCGTCCGTTTGCCCTGCATGCAGGCCCCGCGGGGGAGATGGGATCTACTCTTAAAGTAAGTTAATGCAAGTAGTCTTCGAAAATAAATAATTTACCAGGACATAACATATGCATATATAGTACGAACGTTTCATTGGAGTAGCCCCCCCCCCATCTGTCCATGTTTCTTGTGGGTGCTCTCTCCTGTTTGTTATCGTTGCATAGCCGGGCATACCCCCTTCTGAGCTGCCCGCACATGCAGTCATTCTCCGCAAGAGGGATTAATATAGGGCTCAGCCTTCCTCTCCGATTGCCACTCATAATATGTAATTCATAAACTTAATGATAAAATGAAAATGTGTTTAAACCAAGATTTGAGCCTTTGAGAGATCAAAGATCTTATAAGCAGTTCTCAATACCTATAACCATGTCAGATTCACAGGCACTTATACACATGGGTGAGAGAATGGGGTTACAAGGTGATAATTAGCAGGCCTTTGTTACAGAATAATAAGTCATATATAGAGATCAAAGAGCCAAAGAAAGAGAGTCTGAAATTGAAAAATTACAGATAGCCTATGCTGCGAGACAGTTTGAAAAGGAAAAGGTAAAGAAAATTGAGGCTGATACAGAGCTTGAAAGAAAAGCTAAAGTTAAAGAGAGACTCTCTAGCAATGCAGGAAAAACTAGAAACAGAAAAACTGCATATGCACAACGAGAAACATATTGAAACTGCATAATCCATGAGACTAGTGGAGACGTCTCTGCAGACAAACAATAGTTTATTTAGGGCAGAGTCTCTGCAGAGAAACAACATGTAGTGCACAACAGGCAAGGGACTCGTACACAAAGAGAAAGTCCGTGGTCTTGGAATAAGGACAAAAACTGAAATGTTGGGAGCCCAAGTGGTCATATAACAAAGTAACAAGTTCCATCTTGCAATATGAGCTGTATTGAACAACATTTAGAAACACAATACTTTAGGACATGCTCAACGAGGGCATGTCCTACATATTATGTCTGCTGTACGAGTTATGCGTAAAACGCAGGGACCTAATGATGTTTCAGTAACTTGATTCATAAAATGTTGCAAAGTGTTATGCATGTAGTATGGCAACAAATTTAGAAAAATGTGCATTTCAAAATACAGATCAATGCGGAATGACAGACCCTTTGCATGTAAAACAATGAAATGAAAGGTACAACAAGAATTTCTGTTGGTCCTAACATGTGAGCTTTGCAAACTGGAACCTACAACTTGTAACCACAAGGACTGAGTCAGTGAATGATATTGCACAAAGTCGCATAAATTTGTTGGCGCACTGAGTGAGACAATTGAAATATCAATACAGTGATATTTAGTGAAAAGAAAATCACACAGTGAGAAGGACAGATCAAGTTTCCATGTAAACTAAGGGTGTACTGATAAAAAAGGGTTAAAAATTCAGTGTGAAATATGTACATGTACGCAAAGTCATTAAGGAACCATTGTGTGTGTTTTTGTAAATAGTTTATGCAGAAAAGATAGTTTTTCTCTTTTAAGGATAACCCCTTGTTGTTCAAAGTATTACTTTGTGTAGTGCGCTGAGCATATATAAGTGTTGCAATCACGTCACATCCATTACCCGTCTTGACAACTCGTAAAAATACAGAATAGTTAACATTTGGTAAGAATAGGGAATTATGGAAAGGGGACAAGGCACATTTAGGAAGTTGATAATGCAACCTTTTTAGTAGCCCAGTTACACGTGCAATTTTATTACAAATTTTATTCAAAAAGGCATTCCTATTTAATTTTTCGTTTATTATCAGTGCAAGAAAACCAAATTCTGGTGTCCTTTGTAAGCAAATACCAGTTATTTCTAAATCCAAATATAAATTCCGGTTTCGTTGAAAAAAAGAAACTAACATATTTTTCTTTCTTTCTTCTTTTCTTTTTTTTTTTTTTTTTTGCGACATTTAGAGATAATTTATTTGCGGCAAGCCAGATTTGCACTTTTGCAAATTCAGATTTTATGTTATTTGAAAGGTCATAGTTATCACCTTGAATACTGACATAAAGCGTACAAAGTGAATGAATTAAAATTGTGTCGTCTCCATATAGAATGGAGTCGAAATTGAACAAAGCCAAGTGAAGGTCATTGATGTATATTATAGAGAGAAGTGGCATTAGGGTAGCTGGTAGTGGTAGGCAAAAGCTTAGATTCAGCATCATTCAACTTAACATATTGCAATCTGTTTGTCATGTAATTTTAAAACCATTTCAAAGACATATCAGAAAGAACGTAATATATTTTGATTCATGCAAAAGTATTTTATAATCTAAAGTGCCAAAAGCTTTCTACAAGTCTAGTCAGATGTATTTCACTTGAATCAAGTATTTTGTGTATTTGATGAATAAATTCCAAAGTGGCATTTTCAGTACTATGGAGTTTTTTTAATCCATGCTTACTTTAATAGAAGATACTACTTAAAACGAGGTAATTATAAACATGTTGACAAACAACTTGATTAAAAAAGTTGAAAAAAGGGGGGAAATGTTCGCTATTCAGCAAGGGTTCATTTTTATTTTATTTTTTTTTTTTGTAAATTGGCATTACTTTACCTTTTTTTTAATCTGGAAAGACACCTGTCACGGGAGATTGATTCATTATAAGGGTGGAGTTCAACAAGTGGTGACATATGTTTATCAACTTGCCTCATTGTAAATTGCCGTGACCAGTGCTTTGTTTAGGTTTAAAGTGGTTTATGACCGTTTCTATCTCAGCTGGGGAAGTATTAATAAAATAAAAAGTACCTGCACATTCTTGATTAAAGTAGCTACTAAGAAGAATTTTGTGTCTTTGATAAATTTCGGCAGCCAATTTCGGGTCAAATCCAGTAGAAACTCAATTGAATTTTTCGGCTATTTCATTTTTATTGAGTTCTCTTTTATTTTCAATCATGAAAAAGGATGTGAACTTTTTTTCATCTTGGTTAGATTTAGAATAGTCTTAATAACGTCTTAATTTGATCATTTTTAGATTTTTCAGATTGTGTATGTTAATGAAAACGTTTCTGTTAATAGCATTTTCTGTAATTTATTATAGGTTCGAAGTTTTAGCTTGGGAACACACAATTGGCGAACATCAGCAGATGTACTTTTTATCTTTTTACAAACTGTCACCGAATTCTATAGATTTTGAAATTCCATTTGTCATCCAATGAAACCTTTTTCATCTCATTTGTTAGAAGAAAACAAAAATGAAAGTGTCCAATGAGATGAAGGAAATCTAAACACTGTTTAAAAATTATTAAAGTTGTGAACACAGTCATTCAGGACTAGAAGACCACCCTTTGATGGGTCCAGCCAACCCAGTACTGCATGTAGTTTATTAATAGATGGTACATACAGCAGACTTATTCTGCAGAAGTCCAGTCCTTTGGAATTGATAAGCCAGCAGACTCACTATAGCCTCCGGCAAACACAGGCCAGCTATGACACCATGCACCCTCAGTCACAGTGCATGGACAGCTCTGTCCAGCAAAAATGCGAACTAAAGCCTGCCTGGCACATATGTAGCAGCATGGAACAGATCTCCTCTTACAATAACAATAAACAGGTTCTCTGTATTTTATTGAGAACCTCATTAAACAGTGCTTGGGTCCCCCCCCCCCGCCCCCAGCTGCTACCAGACCCAAATTTCCATCACAAATAACTAATTTTTGTTTGCATCCTATTAGAATTGACAGATGTCTCAGACCTACATGTGACTTAAAATTTTGTGTCTATGTACAGAATTTTTGACGATATAGAACTTTAAAAAGTTAAATCACTCCTAATTTGTATAATTTTAAACATCATTACTACTCCAAACGATTTATACAATTTTCAATGGTAGGGAAGCTTGTTGGTTGTTTTGGAATAATAGTGTCTGAGAAAAACTGTGGACAAATTTGGTCGTAAAGGAGAAAACAAGAAATAAAGAATTTTAGGGAAAAACAAAATGTCTGGGTTTGCACGATAGGATAACGCACGACCACACACTGCCCGAGTCAGTATGCAGTATGTGCAGCAACACAACATCCCATTGTTGCCATGGCCTGCTGGTTGTTCTGGCGAGCCCCCCATCGAGCTTTTGTTGGATGTGATTGGACGTTGAACCAGGTATGAGTATGCAGAACCCACAGCCACCTTGGACCAACTGGCACAAGTGCTCTCAGACCAGTGGAATCAAATTCCTCAGGCTTAGATAACAGGCTGACAAACAGCATGTATTAAAGGCAGATCCAAGCTTGCTTACAGAAGCGTGCTGTTCACACCCACTATTAATGGTTGGAGCCTTTCAAAAACAACAACACCAACAATAACAACAACTGAAAAAGGCCTTCTAAGGACCACCATTTCTTTCCAAAAGAGATGTGAAAAGAATGATTTAATAAAGTAAACAAACTACCTACACACATTCCCATAACAGGTGCATAACGTTGAACAAGGTGTGTGGGAGGGGGGGCTTCTTTTTTCCCCCAGAAGAAAATTTGTGTTGAATTAAGTTTGGCTGTTAACCTGATACTTGGCAATGTACAGTTTTGGTCTCTGGTTTTGATTAACTGCAAAACTTGTTGATAGTTACATAATACAGATTTACGTTACTTTTGCTTCGAAACTTCGCTATATCCATAACAGGGGAACATAGCCTTTTACTTAGAATTTGGGTGCCATGTGAACAGTCATAAACTAAACATTTCATGTAAAAATGCTATTTCTGTCAATCGCTTTTGTTTAGTCACCACTTTAATTATTTTGAAATGAGATTGTCATTTACTCATGTAAAGTCCCTCGCTTTGTTTTCAGAAGACTAATGCAAAAAGTAAGAATTAAACCATGTTATTGGTCAAAATCAAGAGTGAAAAATTGGGTATTTTTTCCATGATTTGTTATGGTACCGATTTCCTGATCGGTCTTTCCAATTCATCCAACATTGGTTTAAACGTATCGAATTTAGCATTTAAACCTGTTTTAAATCATCGTTTTATTTAACAACATATATATATATATATATATATATATATATATATATACATTGTGTAGAAAATAAATAAACATGTATCGCCATTAAAATATGTCTGGTCTTTGCATTCATGCATATATATATATATATATATATATATATATATATATATATATATATATATATATATATATATATATATATATATATATATATATATCAGAAGGAGCTGTGTGCCAATATGTCATAGCTGGGATCTGGGCAAAAGCTGATGAAGGCAGTCCACATCTGCACTATAGTAAGGGCTAATAATACAGGTATGAGTGTCCTCCGCTGCAGTGGACTGCTCTGTTTGATTTTTATTACTGCTTATTTGAAGGCGGATATGTTATCATCACATTTGATATGCTCTGGGAATACAGGAATTAAAGTCTAGAATTGGTTTTCTGGATTACACGTTGTACTGTGGTTTCTCCTGACAAGCTAGATAATTCTGATCCAGTATTGCCCGGGCGCAGCAGAGTTTATTGTCACATAGCCACTGATGACTCCTGATAGAGCATTTATGTAGCAAACGAATAGCAGCGTGTCCAGGATGCTTCCTTGGGGCGCAACGCATGTTACCAGTAAAGATTCTGAAAACTCACCATTGAAACTCACTATTTGTTTCCTAACTGAAAGGCAAAACAAACCAGGCAGTTGATCCTACACCCATGGCTCTCAGTTTTTTGCTCGAAAAATATCATGGTCAACAGTGTGAAAAGTGTTTTGTAAATTGAGTAGCACCATTCCAATTTGAATTTAGGAGATATTTCTGTTTTGATAAAGTCTGTGATATAAACACGGCAAGTGCCAGTTGAGTGAGTTTCTCTGAAAGCAGACTGATATTTGTAAAATATGTTGTTGTCAGTTAAATATTAATTTAGTTGGACATATAAAGAATTTTTGAGGTTAAGGATAGGATGCCAAAGGGTATATAGTTATATGCATCTTGTCTATTATTTTTTTGTTTCTTTTAAACAAAGGGCATATTCAAGCAAGCGTAAGCTCTTCAGGGATGGTATCAGTTTGATAGACAGGATTATTATGTGGTTTATTGGTGTTTACAGTATTCCTGGCCTGCTTTTCAAGAATCTTACTGGTATATTGTCACGTCCAATACTTTTGCGTGTATTTATTCCTGCTAGGTCTTTTTCCACGAACTCTTCACGTACTTCTTTTAGTTTAAAACTGTTAGGTTTAATACCTTACTGCTTATAGTACTCATTGAATACTGTACAGTTTGTGTCATATACTTTGGGAAGAGTAGACAATTTACAAGCAAGTGAAGCAAATATTCCAGTAAACTAGTCATTTATGCAATTTGCCAGGTTTTAGACTCAAAGGCAGATGACCATCAATTTTGATAACAACTTTTTATCTGTCTTTGGATTTACCCAGGTTCTCAACTGTTGCCAGTTGCCTTGAGTTGTCAGCGTGCTCTTCTATTTTATTACTTAAATAATCAGCCTTTGCATTTTTATTTCTCTTTGATCTCAATTCCTCAGGGAACAAATGTTTGAATAGTATTGATTTGATCGTGATTGACATTTACGGTGTTTCTTTGATAAATATGAGAATTTATCTCTTTGTGCTATACTATTTACGATATCATGATTCATCCAAGCCCCTGTGATAGTTTTAAGACGCACTTGTTTTATGGTCACAATATCATCAATGACCTTAGTAAAAATAGATGTGACTTTTGTCTAAGCTACATTCACATCAACACACTGCATGATGTTGGACCAGTTTGCATCTTTCAAATTTTGGACCAATGTGTCTATATCATAAAGCTTCATTGACCTGATTTTAACTACATAATGCTGTCCAGTGTGCCCGCGTGAGACTTTGCGGGTACAGTAAATAATTGTTTTTTTTTTTTTTTTAAATCTTTGATTTGTAGATAAAAACTCCGCCTCTTTGCTAATAGTTCACAAACAACCTATTTCACAGTTTCTAACAACTGCATTATAGTAATTACGAAATTATTCCTATTTGCAATCAAACACAGTGTTACTTCCTTTGATAGTTGTTTTATTGTATAATTTGAAGCACCATCTACGGATGTTGACTTGGAAGGGTTTTATGTTATTTTGGGTATCAAGAACAAAAGTGGAAGAAGGGAAACCACTTCAGATATTTTGATATTAAATTCGTTTTCATCTCATTTTTATTCATATCTATCAATTTATCAATGGATCTTTGTGTAAATTATATACATCATTTCCTCTTATGCCCGATATATTGTTTATGCCAAGTTCATTTTTAAAAACATCCAGATACTATTTTCTCGGAGATGATCCCAAAATTGTCACTTGCCCTTTTAATGTTTGTGGTTACAAATCTTTCTCGTTGTTCTTTGACTGCTTTTGAAACTTAATGCCGCTTTAAATTTGCCATACCGAAATAAAATGGGGAATTTGAAACGATTAATTCTATTTCAAAACACTCTTTTTACGTTTGATGACCATTCTTCAAATTTCGGAAATTCGTTATTTATTTTCTTTCTTTGTCCATTTTAAACAGCAGAAATCAAAATCATCACATGTATTTTTAAATGTACTGTCAATGTTCAACCGAGGATATTTCAAAACTTTTTCTCATTTTTATCGTCAATTCTTTTAAAACCGAATGTTGTATCATATCCACATTACCTGTAAATACATGTTTGTGGTATGTATTAACAAATTGGAATATGTGTTGTAAGACATACTGTCACAAGTTTTTATTAGCTGCTACATCCTCAAGAGCAACCGAAACCAAAACATCTTGTTATGTCTGACACTTTGTCCGATAATTTTCCAAAAGCAGCTGAAGCGGCTTCTGTAAATCTCCAAAATCGTCCCACTTCTAGGCATCTGCAATTTATGAATCCCCATCGATTATTCTGGTTCATAATATAATGAGTTCGCGGCCAAGAGATTTTATCGGGATACATACCTGCAAATAAAATGTGACGGAAAAGTGACGATTTTTTTCCACCAAGGAGTTTAAATCGTATCGCAAAACAGAAAGTTATCGCAGAGAGCTTGGCACAGGTTTCGAATCACACATATCCATCAGAACTAAATTATACCATACCCTGTTTTGTGCTTTAAAAAAGGTTAAACATATGCACATCGCGGTGAATACTTACCTTGGTTATCTCACTTGATTGTTTCGGCTGATACAAAACCGAAAAGAAATTGAGAGGACATGGGAGTTGCAAGAAACATGAAATCATTCAAGTACTGACTGACCTTTGATGGGGCCTTGATCTTGTAGCAAACATGTTGTGGCTCTTGTGAAAAAAATAGTGCTGCTGGTGATCACTCCTTAAACAGGGCGACGTGTAAATAAATGATAAGGTTAATAAATCAAATATGTTCCCATCTTTCCTTTCCAGCTGGTTCTTTGGACTCTACAAGCAACTGCATAATCATAAGCCTGGCCTTTGCCACACAGTGCACGGAATAGGTAAGGCTAGAATGCATCTACACACAACACACACACACACACACACACACACACACACACACACACACACACACACACACATATATATATATATATATATATATATATATATATATATATATATATATATATATATATACGTGCATGTAGGCTTTGTATTTATATATACACGTTATCATACATTGTGGCGGTAGGAACTAATATTTCTACCATGTACTTCAGATTATTGACCATTAGATTATACTTTACTATTTATAAACTTCACATTCTATGAGAATACCCACTGACAAAGAATTATATAGTCTCTTGCTATGGTACAAACATTTCTAGCCCATTTGGTAAAACATATACTCATAATTCTTGTATTGCACGTTTTATTTCAATACATGTTGTAATTAATCTGTGCCTATTTATTCTTATTACAGAAAACGGATCAGAAGATTTAACAACATTGTCAGATGGCCTCACATTCATAACATCGGTATGGTCATATTTTCACCATTATCATAACTTTTATTTATTTTGATAGTTAGATAAAATTCAACATTATAAAATCTTTGGGGAACGCTAAAACCCAGATGCAACGTTTCTCATTTGGCTCTGTAAGAATACTTCCATATTCACTAGTTGCGCAACAACTCAGATTAAAGTTTGATTTTGTAGCATACTGTTTGCTCTTTGCTTCATATTTTTCAACTTAATTGTATACCCACACCTACTGTCCATGCTATTTTGGAGCAAAGTGTCATACAAGCTTGCCTAATTGTACTTGATATGTAGTTAAGAAAAAATGCATTTTGATTATGTTTTCTTGACTTAAAGCTGATGATTTTAATTCTTTTTTGACATGCCCTACAAATTTCGCTGGTAATATCCAGAAACCGATAGAAAGTTTGGCTGCAGTAATTTAATGACTTTAGACTTGCTATTTATTTTTATCTGTTGGCATCTTTCTGTTTTAATATTTCGGGCCTTAGATATTTTAGGCTTACAAGTTTTCTGTCAGGTTAAACCTCCAGGGTCTATCGGCAGCAATCAGTTACCAAGGACACTTACATGTTTGCCCAATTGTATATAAAATGTGGTTAAAGGAAAATAATGTTTTGCTTAAATGTTTTAAATTGAAATACCAATGCGTTTTATTCTTTTCTGACATATTCCAGTACACAGTTACTCAATGTCCAAAAGACTACTCAAATCGGACAGTATTTACTCGATTGTCACAATCTTGACCAATAATGATTAAACATTAAATAAAGGTTGGCTGTGAAATAGACCTTTATGGTTTGGGGACTTTCGAAGTGAGGAATAAGTGTCACCATGGGCTTTGTTTTACATTCCTGGTGCAGTATGTTCATTGTTACAGTACTTGTTAGAATTTCCCTCGGTTTTATGAGTAATCTAGATGCAACTTTTAATTCTGGAATCACTGGGACTGAATATAATACCCCAGTTTGTTTCTACTTCAGTCATACTCTGGCAGGTTGTTTAACTATGATTAGCTATCTATCCAGCTAGAAAGATACATACTGGTTCAAAGGTAAATCGAATTGTTCTGATCTGAACTCGTGTTCTACAAATTTAGGAATTTTCTTTGGTTTGACAGGTATTCCTTATACATAATGAAGCTGAGCATTTATAAGCAAAACTTCACTTATTTAGCTAATTCATCATTTGCCACGTTCATATTTATTCATTATTATGTGGGTTGTCTTTGCTGAATATTTAGCTTAGACGAGGAGCCGCTACTCAAAGAGACGTGTACGGGTATAGGCTGCGAAACAAGTTCCGAGTAGTTACCCGCTGAAGATCCTTTTAATCTTTTTGGGCTAATAGAGTCCATATACAAATTCTACAGAAGAACGTGTAGAATATGGACAATAGTACTTTCATGTGTATAGAGATTAGTGACAGGTTAGCTTATGGAGGGTATACAGTTCGGCCAGCACAATAGGGTAAAGACTGCCAGAAATTGGTTGCAGACATAAAAACATAGTGCAATACACTTTTGAACCTTTAATTTTTATCTCTGAACGGATGCTGTAGTATAACCGGTTCGGATTTATATTTTTTTAAAATGCAATTTAACATATGGAAAATAGTAAGCAGGATGACGTTCAACATATTCAAGGAACAGAGCAACCAGTGGTCCTCAAGACTCTCGTCTAGTCCCCTTTAATTCTCATATCTGCATGAATTATCCATCAGAAGCATGAAGTCTATGATCCAATTAAATACACACACATACATACATACACACACACACACACACACACACATATACACGCAGCTCAAGATATAATAACAAGTCTGAAATTGGGAACTTGGCAAAAAATAATGGTGGCATGAAACTTACCGAGTAACATCCACAGTCATTTATAATTAAACAAGCATGCACTTCTTCCATACCCCAGAAAGAGGTAGCAAATATCCAATAGTGAAAGTCAGTTACACATACACAGAGTGTGTACATTAAATATTATCTAGGTTTCGCACTTGACAATTATTTAAATTAGAATGTCCAATAGAATATCATTAAAATTCGTAAGACTTTTGGAAGTACAACGCTGACAGCGATGACTGTTCAAATTAATTAAAATGCAAAACAGAAGGCCTAATATGAATAAATAGCATTTTTGCAACAACATCCAAACAAGAAGTATCATTTTACAATGTGTCTGGAATACAGAGAATTACGTTTCTTTAAGTGGTAAAATCATGCGCACAATTTAAGATACAAAAGAAGTTTGCTTTATAATCAGTAAATATTTGTATACATGTCCTAAAACTGCTTAATATAGCAATTTCCCGCTTGATATGTAATTATACACCTGAATACAATCAGTTGTGTTTTTACAAAGATAAATGCTTAGGTGTGCGTGGTTATTTGATTAGTTAGAGTCATTACCATTCTGTCATACATGTACTTGAAACAGCATTGTGCTGCAACTTGCTCCAGAATCAAACAATTCTACAGCGCCACATCCAAAATTGCAATGTGATGTATTTTCAGGGCTTTGCGGAAGAATATGCCGGTAGAATGTATAGTTTCAATTTTAACAACCCCGAAATGGGATCTTCCCACCTCCAAATCACAGGTGACTTCAATGAGACCACCTTTCATCCACATGGTTTGAGTGCATTGGACAACAAAGAAACAGGTGTGTCATATTTCCCAAAAATATTTGCTGAGCATATGAACATATGTGGTAGGGCCCTGCTACTTGTGTATTTTTGTACCGTGCTCCCCCCCCTCTCCCACCCCCACCTACAACAAACTGCTCACAGTTTACCTCGCATAAATGTTTTCTGCAGCACCAGCAAAGGTGCCCTGTGAAAATATAGAGTGCAGCCTCGGCAGTACGGTATCTTACCGAGTCCTAGGATGACAGTGTGGGTAAACTCGGGCGGAACAGAGTAAAAACTATCCATCTGGGAACAGATGAAAAGAATTTTATTTTTTGACATGTTTATATCGGAATAGATAAAATACTCTGAATCTCTAAGGTCATCGCCTGTTTTATAAGCTTAGAATGAGAAACTGCTATGCGAAAAGTAAATTGTGACAATAATACGTCACCAAAGCCCTGTTCATTCGGCATGCTTGTTCAAGTTTCGTAACTCTGTCCGTGAATGTTATAGAGAACCCTTTTCTGATATTGTCTTATCCAAGAAGTATGACAATCTCGCGCTACCCTGGTGTATGTCCCTGGGACACGCTTGAAGTGAGATCTTGTACCAAAGTCTGTACTAAGCAACATATGAGGGATGCTGTTCTAATAGTGCTGGGGTCTGCAGTTTAGACATAAGCCTTGCAAAGCAGTCGACTCCTTATGAACTCACTCTTTAACCAAGAATTCGAATGTACTCTCAAACTCCCTGCCAAAAGAATTAGTGACTATATGAGTCCGTAGCCTTGCATCAAAGCACTGACACGGTGTTATATTAATTGAACTGCGGCACATTGCATGCTGCAAGCGACTCTTAAAGTTCATCTTGGTTGAATGGGTACCACAAATTGAAAAGTTGATGTCTAGGATGGTTAGAAATGATGTCTGAAAACCAAAATGTTAAATATCATTTTCGAATATTGTTTTTAAGCTCCAAAAGTGCACCACATTTGCTACATATAAGCGCAGGAATTTTCTCCGATCGTGGCGAGCTGTGGGAAAGTGTTGGTGATGTCACAAACGGAACCCGCTGGCGAGGAAGAATGTGTTATTTTTTAGAGTGCCTTCAGTTAGTCAAGAACCAAGGCAGGGACAGCAGAGCATAGTGATTCTGGTGTTGTAGAATTGAGTTTTCTGTGCACGTGGTCTGATGACGGTGAAGAAGAATTAATAAGAACCGCTGTAGCAGCAAAGGTAAAGATTATTGAGCATCACATACATGAGCAGGACAGCCTCCCGTCACTAGTACTGCGGAAGGTGCAGCCGTGGGACAACCAGACAATTTCCATTTGTCAGCTGGGTAATTACAATACGTTGCAAAAGGGATATTTCGTTTAAAAAATACTAAACTTCATTTCACTAGAGCAAGCATGCATCCAATAAATTGGAATTTGCGTTAGGGTATATAGGCCAGGTCTTGTAGTGTTTCAAATTCTAGCATTCACCGAAACAGCTACGGCTGAAACTACGGTATGCAAAACTCTGAACAAACAGGTAATTCCACCCTCCCATCTGTTTGGTCTATGGAAGATTAAATAGAAGTCTGTAGTTATGAATAGCTTTCAGCATCAGAACTTCTACCTGGAAACAACCCTGCAACCCTCGGAGGGCAGTGATTAACCTTTCCGAATACATCGTCATCGGTACAGATGTGTATGATATCCTTTATTTGAGATCGTAACCATTATGACACACCAGAAAATATTTTCCCCTGACTGACTTATTTTCTGGGTCAATATTAACGACAAAGGAACAATGAGATGAGCTTTGTTACACCCGATTGTTTCGATCTAGCCCTGTCACAAACAGCGGTACACTACTGAAAGAGATGAAAGTCCAGCCGCTCACTGATCTTGGCAGCTGCGTAAATGAGGCGTTAATGTGGTAGCTATCCAAACTAGTGTTATGTGGTTATGAGATTTCATACTTAGCAATATACAGTAGTAGTTAGACATGCATATTGCACCTATCTTAATCTGTTATATACTGTTCAATCCTAGACACAGATATATAACTAGATCTGTCCTTGTTTGTCCATGTTTTCCACCCACCTTTTCCAACAACTGAGGGAAATGATTAAACACACTAACGTTTTGTTGCAATGTTATACATTGTAACAACTTCCCAGACCGGCGCTGTCACTGGCATATTATGATAGTTATGTTATACACTGTATTAGTCCTAGAGTTATCAGACCTATATTTTGCTGCAATGCAAGCTTTGAAATCAGAATCATACTGAAGATCGTTGTGTAAATACTATATAAAAATGGTTGAATCTATGTTCCTGATTTTATGAGTAATGCCCAATTCGGCCGGTTCCATGAATCCTTCCATTGTCGCCTGGACTGCATATGGCAACATCATCATCATCATCATCATCATCATCATCATCATCATCATCATCATCATCATCATCATCATCATCATCATCATCATCATCATCATCATCATCGTCATCGTCATCGTCATCGTCGTCGTCGTCGTCGTCGTCGTCGTCGTCGTCGTCGTCGTCGTCGTCGTCGTCGTCGTCGTCGTCGTCGTCGTCGTCGTTGTTGTTATTTCTAATAATGTAGATTTTTGTAATTCATATTTCATTGAACACGTATATATTACATGAAAAAAATTAATCTTACTGCGATTAACAAAATGACAGAATGACACTGATCAGCAATGTCTGGCATGACTCGTTTAGTATTCATTTACTATATTTTCTATATGTTTTATCTGTTTAATTGATAATTTGTATGTTGATTTTCCGAACAAATTCAAAGCTAATGAAATCACCGAGACTGACTAAAATATATCACCGCATTTTGTTGAACAGAAAGGTATGTTAACCATTCCGTTAAAAAAACTGCGACTAAGGATAATGCAAATTGTGTCATAGCTGAATGAGTATTATTTATTTACATATTTCAATTTTTTATGTCAAAAAAATGGAAAAAAGGGAAGAAAGAAAGGAAAACAAGAAGTACAAAATAGATGAAAAAAATGAGTCTCACACATACCCTTTGAGAAATGGCAGGACTGGATATTATAGGGGCCATCGGGGTTCTGCATGGCCAGTCTGTATACATGATTTTCCAGTGCCTTTTATAATTGGTGCACGGATATACCCAGATCCGCAGCAGTCAGTCCAATGTCATCAGAATATGCATAGATTTGACTCAATTGTATATATCATCAGCAGCAGCAGCAGCTGCTGCAGTATCAATATCATTACCATCATGATGTGTATGTAATTTGGCCATATTGACCACTGTCCGCAAGCCTTAAGCCAACTTCTTCGTATTTCGGGGAACAGTAGCATGCACCTGTGCGTGAAATTTTAATCCCAATACCTATGCCATACATTGGTGGATATTTTGTTTTTCTACTTTGACCGTGGTAGTGCCCCTTTAAAGCTGTGTTTGTCATTCATTGGTGGATATTTTGTTTTTCTACTTTGACCTTGGTGGTGCACTTTAACGATTGTTTCAAAATGCAAACTCTCTTTGTATTGTTAAACAATGAACTAAAACAGATGTACAATGGTCCTCGGCTGATTATAATCATACCGACCCTCCCCCTTCGCGGTCGGTCGGTATTTTTATAATCGACCTGAGGGTCATTGTATATCTATTATGTGTTTGCTGCATAAGTGACATCGGTTCGCAGGGCCTAAATTGCCACTTGGCCGTGTAAATCTGGACCGCACGGGTCCACGCTCTTCGTAATTTCAGGTCTCCCCCCTCCCTTTTTTTTGTGTTTTGTTTTGTTTTGTTCTTGTTTTGTTTTTAAAACCAGTCAGAAAGTAAGTATTTAAAGATACAAATTAGAAATATTAAGACCTCAGGTGCAAAGAACCCATAATTAAACCTCTCTGACGTGTTTTTGTGACTTTAAATAGGCTTTCTATAGACATTATAGGCTTTGTTCAGAATGAATTCCTTCATAGCTACTTAGACCTTTTGTATATATTCTGTACATACATCACGTGGTCAAAGGAATCAGGCATATTAATACAAGAGAACCTAGTTGCGACTTTCGTGGAAGAATACGGAACAATACACCTTTGTGCTTCCTTTATGCTTACACAAAATAAAAATTGTGACACGCTTCTTGATATTTTGACAATGGGCTGAGATTGAACCGTAATTGCAGGAATCGTCACTTTGTTTGTGATCAACCATACACCGGACCAAGAGAATGTTGAAGTATTCAGATATTCCAGGCACAAACCAACTGAACTGCAGCATGTAAAAACCATCTCTGACCCCACATTCAGAATGTGAGTATATGAACTTAGTACGTTTTCGGGATTTCATCTAGAGATGGGAATCAGAGACTCGTTACGTTTTCTTTAGGGACTTCTTGATTGAAATAAACCATTTTGGGTCCCCAAAAGATTACCCAATTATTGATATGTTTAATACCTTCTTGGGCTAATTTTAAAACTTGCGTTTGCTACAGTGTTTCTTCTTTCTTTTTTCTTTATCTTTGCTTACTTTCTGTCCTTCCTTCCTTCCTTTCACCTTTCCTTTCTCCCTTCCTGCCTCCTTCCTTCCTACCTTCTTTCTTTCTTTCTTTCTTGCTCTCTTTTTTTTTCTTTTTTTACCAGCAAATGTGTTCGACATTTTGTTTGAAGACTGTTACTCGGGATGATTATTCTTCCGTGCAAACACTCTTTTTTTTTAAGGAGAAGGGGATACATTTTTGGACTTTTGCAAGTAGGGCCACTTGAAAATTGAAAAATTGAAAATCTCAAAACTTGGTATATAGGAGTGTCACTCTTACCTTAAAATACAGGTTTTTGCTGTAAATGCATTCAGTTAACACAAGCATAAATTATAGAATTTGAATTAATGCTCATTAGGGGCACTTGAAAAGTTTAAATGTTCAAAATCAATATAAGTAGAGGTGCCATTTCCACTGCAATCAATATATTTGTGCAGAAGGTGCATCTGCAGTAGAGCTCAGCACTGACATGCCACTGAACTTGGAATCTCTGAACATTGTGTGGCCTTATCAGTGAAATTGAAACAATGCAAATTAGAGGTAACAATAACAGACCCGTACATATTTGTGATAGACGGGACATACAACTGGCTATCGGCTGTCATCAGCTATAAATTACAGGTATATGTCCCTCATTAGGGATTGTTGTTTGCCCATCATAACATTGCCATGCTACCATATGATGACCATTTTGTCATCAGTCCATGCTGTAGTGTCACCAGTGATCCATACGTGAATCAAAGTTTCAAAAAAGTGTAAAATACTAAAATAAGCTAGAGTTTCTCCCTTCATGTCCAAGTCAAATCATGTTTGTTTCCAGACACTTGACATTCTGTTGTATTCAGAGTTCTTTCTTTCTGTCTGGCATTCCCTTCAGCTGCACCCTTTTAGCATGCCCAGTCTTATTTTGCTCCACTATTTATTATCCTCCTCCTCCTCATCATCATCATTACTATTATTATTATTATTATTATTATTATTATTATTATTATTATTATTATTATTATTATTATTATTATTATTATTATTAATAATAATAATATTATAAGTAGTAGTAGTAATAGTAGTAGTAGTAATAGTAGTAGTAGTAGTAGTAGTAGTAGTAGTAGTAGTAGTAGTAGTAGTAGTAGTAGTAGTAGTAGTAGTAGTAGAAGTAGTAGTATTAGTAGTAACTTATGTTTTCTGTCCTGTACTTTTCAAATTTAAATTCGAAAGTACAAGATAACAAGGTTCATTTGTAAACGCACAGACAGATGTGCTTTAAAGCATTTTTACCTGGTATTATTTTGCACCCGCCTTTCCATTTTGAACTCTCTCTATACATACATGTATATGACTAAGTCTCTATATATTTGTGCGTGTATAGTTACGAACCACACAATGCATCAAATTATATTGGACTGGACAAAAAATGATAAATGATGGTTTCACCTGCACGTGAAATGAGTTCATGATTTCCTGACTACTCGTACGATTTTTGTCAGACAAATATAGATTTGATATTAATCATGATTTATTGCTGATTCATTGTGCCGATGCCGAATTTAACGATGTAAATCGTGATATATTTACCTTTCTGATTGCATGTTAAGATCTATTTTTATTTGCTGCATATTCATGATTGATTTATGGGCATCAGATCAACACGATTTATTGACCATTGTCCGGTAAAGTGATATTATGCCGTAAAACAAAATATATATATTAAAATAGAAACGGGGAGGCTGCTTGATTATGATAAGCTTTTCTCAAGGAAAAGTGTGCGAAGCTCTAAAGCATTAAATATCATGGGCCAGTAGTTCATACAGTTGTAGCAGAAATATATATATATATATATAAATATATATATATATATATATATATATATATATATATATATATATATATATATATATATATATATATATATATATATATATATATATATATATACATACGTGTGCGTGTGTGTGTGTGTAATAGGGGCAACGATCTAGTGGCCACAGGGGGAGATACATTTTACCTAACAAATGATTTCTGGTGGACCTTCCCTTGGAATTACTTAGAGATATTCGGTCTCGTCAAGTGGGGTACTGTTGTATATTACGATGGTCATAACGGTACCGTAGTGCTAGACGGGATTCACAGTCCAAATGGAATCAACGTCTCTCCTGACCAAAAGTGAGTTTACTGAACCTTTGATCCCTCAGCTGTACACTTATAGCCACTAAATATGTTTGTTTAGGGACATAGTGACACAAAACGCGAAACCTAGTGTAAAATCACCATGCAATTGAATTCTACGCAATATCATCTGACACTCAGGGGATGCAGCATATTAAAAGATACATCGGACAGGACCTGTCTCTTTGCAATTTCATCCTACATCTTTTATATATCAATATGCAGCACATTAAGCTATACCTCATATGTTACATAGATAGTAAACTAACCCACAAAAAACAATAATCAGTAAATGGTCAACAGAAATTTTAGAAACAAGTTACATTGCCTATCCGTATTTCCCAAATGGCATACCATTCAGACCCCCCCCCCCCGCCTTTTCGTATTTAGCCGACAAAGTATATTGAAAATATGATTTCAAAGACATCTTTCAAACAAGGATTGAAATATATAAATAATTTATAATATAAAAGCAAGAGAAAAAGTTAAAAAATCTGATCATTTATATTAAATATACTTTGCATGTGGATAAGTCTATATCAAAAAACATCCATTCGTAGATGCGCCAATCTGATGTCACATCTTAGGTTTGTATATCACCAGTTTTTTTTCCAGAAGTATGCTCTCAGACGTCACTTAAAGTAGAACTGTATGTGGTCCTGTCAGTCAGGTTGTGATAATGCAATTTAGGAGCACCAATAACAAACTTATATATATTTGTGACAGACCAGACATAGAACAAGCCATGATCTGCAGTGTAAAAGAGTGCTAGAACTGGCTAGAGTTTCTCACCATATGACCAAATCTTGTTTGTTACCTTGCTGACACACTTGACATTTTTTTTATATTAAGGATTCTTTCTTTTTGTCTGGAATTTCTTTTTTATTATGGAGATTTATTTTGCCATTTTTTTCTTCGTGCCGAGAGCTACATTTTTTTTAAATTTCACGTTTTCTGCCATGCAGCTTTTCCAATTTAATTGGAATGCAAACTCCCATTTGAAAGCCCACACAGAGCTTTGTTATTAAGTCAAGTGTTTTCCCTAAAGAGCATTCAAAGTGACCTTTTTTTCTACCATTCCATTGGAAAACATTTTCTGTTGTTGAAAGGAGCAATATTCGAGGAGAGAAAGTACCACTGCAAAACCACACTGTGGAGAATTCAGAACTTCCACGCCACTCCTAGAAATGCTTCACACTTTGATGATCGCAGGAGAGGTCCACCAAAGTGGAATAAAGTACGTCAGAAATAGATGGGGTTCGAGGCGGTCAACATTCCTATAGTGGTGCTGGGTTTCATATGTTCCTGTAAAATAGCAATGTTTATAATAGTGGAATGTGTCCTGTGTCAACCAAGTAGACATCTCAGCTGATCATACTTAGTAAAGCTCAGCCCGTATCTGGGCTACAGCTCATTAGGGCTACGTTTCGTTTACTGAATCATAGAAATGTCGAGAGGTCAAATTTTAAATAAGAGGAACAATTGCTACGGATGGAAGTTTGGTCTATTTTATGGTTTTCTTATGTCAGTTATTCTCAATAAGTTATACTATTTAGTTATTCACTCAAATGAGCCCTTAAAGGTGACATAAAAGAAAAATGGATTCTGGTTAGCTGGATAACTAAAGTTTAGTGGGGAATAGGTCACATTTTATGTGAAAAGGCATCTCTCCTGGAGGCCAAGCTTAAGATTTTATGGTGGACATGATTAGCTGAGATGCCAACATGGCGTATTTTAGAATAATGTTCAAATACATGAGAGCATATGTTGCATATGTTACGCCGCAGCAGATCGAATTGAATATATAAATATATATATACATATATATATATATATATATATATATATATATATATATATACACACATATATATATATATATATATATATATATATATATATATATATATATATATATATATATATATATATATATATATATATATATATATATATATATATATATATATATATATATATATACGATGTATTCTTTTAGGTACCTTTATCTTGCCGACTTTCTTGGAAATGTTTTGAAGGTTTACCGACGGGAATCCCATCTGCAACTTACAGAGCTACAGGTACACCTTTTGGCACTTACAACTTGGACGGTTTCACAAACAAAATCTTACTTGCATAGACATAGGTGTTTGATGTGTTACGGATTGCTTCAGGATAGTATAAATGGATAAATGTTTCAGTCCCAAATTTACAGAATGTTTAAATCAAAATTAAAATTCAAATATAAAAGTTAACGGCCATAAATTTTGAAATAAGTCCTATTAAAAAAAAAGGTTTTGGATAGAATGATGTGCGCTTTCATCTAATGTTATAAACTAAATCCGATTACGACATTTTTAATGCTACTTTAACCTTTATGAAAATTTAAGAATTTTATTCAAAATTTAACTACATCACTCAAGATACTTAAATGTTATAATCAGTGACAAAATCGAGCTTGATATTATTTTTTCTTCCGTAATACATATATATATATATATATATATATATATATATATATATATATATATATATATATATACTTTTTTTGCATATTGGATGGTAGACAGAAAATAAACATTTATACATGAGAGTCCTAAAGTGTACCACAGTTTTAAATAATATCACGATGGACTAAATAGATTTAAAAGTGAATTGGCATGAACATTTATTTATGAATTTTACAGTCACACCTTAGTAGCGGTAAAAAAGATGTAGGCGAAGTTTCCATGGTTAAATCAATCCATTCAATGTTGAATAAAACTTGGATGAGCATGCACATGCAGGAAGGTAAAGTATACAAAGGGCTGTAGGGGAGTGAAGTTGACTATTATGTGTTAGGCTTGTATTTCCTGTATACGGCGAAGTAATCTTTACCAAATTATACCAATAACCCCTCATACAGAGGCCGTTTGGCCCTTTGCAGTTACACAACACTATTTAAAGAGAGTAGAGTCGGGGGGAGGGGGGCATTCGTGTCCCATTTTCGACCAGAAAATTACATTTACATTCAAGTATCTCTTTCTTTATGCAAAGACCACCACAAAAAAGATTGGGGAACACTTCCACAGTTGGACCATGTCCTCTGTTAAAGCTTAAAAAGATTCTTATTGTGCTTTCTTAAGGCTTCCTTAAGGCCTTCATTTGGGTTATTATGACAGACTGGCAATGTCATCATAGAAACACAACTCTAAAGCTCTGAATACAACGTTGAAGGTGAATTCTGACCTTGTTCTAAATGATGCAGTATGTGCACTAATTTTTGCCATAAAGAACGTCAACGCATAGCCTTACTACAAAATTTGTTATGTTTATTCTTTTACGTGGCGGAAAACTTGTGGTTTCAATCTTAAATCAGGATTCGCTTGCTCTTAGCTATGTAGAGCTGCATAAATACCAACATGAAATTGCATGTTCACAGTGCATTGCTACCGCAGTCGTGTTACAGTGCCATGTAATTTTGATCCTAGGTAGTGTAGATTTGGTGAAAAAAATAGTTGGTATCATACAGGCCCAAATGTCTCAGACCGTGACGAACTAACTGTCCTGTGCCAAGACTAACCTCCTTTTGCAACCAGAACTAAAAAAATATCGGACACAAACATAACATCTCGGCCACAAGCTTTCCTGTCAAATTCTGGTCAGAATTCCAACAACCAGCATGTCATGCAGATGCTACTCCTCTAGCCCACAACGTGATTGGTCACATGTGCAAATATGCACAAGCTCAACCAGCAAACTTGAAAGATACTACCTGGTCTGCCTATTTGTCAGTCTGTCTCTTGCTCTCTGTTACTTAGATATCGCACAGAGCCAACTTCCTATACTTATCCTCAATCACACACGATCCCTTCTTGGCGTGCAAGTAACTCTTGGTGGGCAGATGAACATAAGCCTCGTAAGATCCTTGCATTCATGTTCTGCCTTAAGGTGGAAGATCTGTAGCCAATTCGCAGTGAGACTGGCAACTTTGGATCAATATTACCCATTTAATTTTTCTTTAATTTAATGTAATTAAATTTTGATTTATTTCACAAGTGCACTGAACCTACATGGTTTCTGATAACTATCCGGTAATAAATGAATATTTGTATTTTTTTTTAATTTTTTTTTTTTTGTTTTTTTTGTTTTAGGGTTTTTTATGAGAGTTTACAGCATTCTTGCTTACATGGTAGGATTTCCACATTTTTCTGGTAGAAGTGACACAAAATTATTTTCTTTTTCAAATTGAAAGCAGAGAAATTATATATATATATATATATATATATATATATATATATATATATATATATATATATATATATATATATATATATATATATCTGTGTGTGTGTGTGTGTCCAAGATCGAATCCATTCGGGAGTACTGATATGGCATAAACAAAAAAAGTTGGTCCTAAAAGGTTGTTCTATCTCTTTCTAGAAATTGCTCCAAAAGTTACGGAAGGGATCAGACAAAACATGTCCTTGGCACCGCTCCTGGATATGTTATATTTCTTTTGATGTCCTTTGAAATTAATGTGGTAGGGTAATTCGCTTTTTTGTGAGACGGGATTTAAAATGCATAAGTTGAGCAAAGCACACTTCCGAGAAACTGCGTTGAAAATATTGTCAATTTTAATGCATTTATGGCGGTAATTTGAAATATACCAATTTTCCTGTCCTGTGTATCCCCCCCCCCCTTTTTTTTTTTTTTAAATTGTGTATAATTAACTTGCAGCTTTTCCTCTGTGATGTTGTCATTCCAAAAATGGATAATTTGGGGCTTATAACTCGAGATTTTTTTTATATTTTTGGAACATCAAACGTAACCACACTTGGCTTGTTTGGGTGTGGATTTACATTCGGCTTTCCGTATTTGGGCCCAGCAAGTGAATTGGGCATTTGTTTTGACAGGAATAGAGAATTTTAAATATTCAGAACAATAGTAGTAGTTTGTCTGAACTGGCCCATTCTTATCTCCATGGCGTGTGGTTTCCTGCTCCCTATGAATGACCCTAGCAGTAGCGCGCCTGAATAACAGGGGTCAGGGTCTATTAAATCTGCAAACCAGGGCATGGTTCATTATTTGCATACAAGCACAATGCGGTGAGCACTGTTAGAAATGTACAGTGTGAAACAAAGTTTGTGAGACCAATTTTCTGATATACATTTTCTTTATATATATCTGAGTTTTTGGAGGCAGGCATTTTAAGTATCAAGCTATCCAATAATATTAAAAAGTGATAAGAGTTTATCTAAAGATGCTGGCTACATATCTGCTACCTTAAACTGTCACATGATATGCACCTGTCTATTCTGCAGTACGACATTTTGTGGAGAAAGCTGTAAAGGATTTGAAAATTGTGGAAAAAAATAAACATTGCAGCTGATTGTGGCCTTATCAGCAAAGACCTATTGAAATATGATATTGCGCCCTCCCCTCTGCTGTTCAATGGTGATGGTATGATGCCGAGTACAGACAATAGCCAGCACGTGGTTATAGTCATCGGATAAACTCATTTCCTGTCATTGACAGCACGGGCAATGTTCACATGCTTCGAATTACTGGCCTCTTCACTTTCCATAATCTCCTCTGATTCTTTTTTGTCCACTACTGATGCATGCAATCTATATGGGAGATACACCTATATGTTTGACATGTATTCCATGATCCTTCTGTGAAGGGCAGTAAATCACAGATACACCAATATCACCCTTGCTGAAATAGTTGCATCAAGCTAAGCCACGTTTGCCAAGCGAGATGGATCATTCTTGCCTTTGGATACAAGCTGCTTTTGTAGATTTATGGTCGCCTTTGTGAGAAAGTAACTGAAACCGGGCAGTACCTCACAGTAGCTGGCCAGGTGACTAGATAAAAATGACAACTAAGCGTGCATTTTGATTCAAAGAAGCTTGGAAAATGCATTGGTCCATTTTAATCTCCATTTAAAGATGTTGATCTCCATATACCCATGCATGTTCTGGACTCTATTCAGGCAGGCCATAAAGTGTGTGTGATTGTGTTATCTTCACAGACATTGATTTAATTGTGGCCTTATTCTTCCACAACCCAGTCTTTCTGCAAAACGGCACAGAAGCTCTCAGTGGGATTGGGACTGGGAGATAACACCCGGTGTGTGCCCCCTTGTTTGAGCACCGGGGTCAGCCCCTCTGTTCAGCATTGCTAGCTTAACACAATCCTGCAGGATATGATGTAACAATTTGGGCCTTTCTCTATGAGTGATTCAAAATGCTGAACATTGTTTGGTTAAGGTGTTAAAAAGGGCATCGCTTCCACAGCGTTTTCTGATCTGCAAGTTCAGCTGCTCAGCCTCAGCAAATGTAGCTTTATCTATAATCTGACATCGAGAATTAGGATCTCTACCACATATGCGGCATACTTTCTTAAATGCCTACACACTGCCACGCACGTCCTGGAGACTCACCGCAATCATGAAACTGCTGTACCATTAAAGCCCTCTGGCTTTGATTCTAACAAACAAAGAACTGGTGACAATGTCATTTACTTTCGTATTTTAACAAGGCAAGTGTCGCATTATTAAGAACACAATCTCTGGATTCCAAATAGTGAGCTAGATCTAAACATGTATATTTGTAATTTAAAACGACATATTATATTTCTTACTTTTGCAAATATATATTTGTGATTGATTGAACCATTCAGTAGTCACTAACATGCAAAATATTAATGTTGCCAGAACAGCTACATCCTTTGCAAGGATTTGATTTCGTAGGACACATTGGTGACAAGTTTGAAGCCACCTAAATATTCAAGTCAGTCAGCAATGCTTATAAAGCAAATATTTTACATTTTCAGACCATTTCTTTGTATTCTGCGCCAGATAATATAGAAGTAGATCCAAACACAGGAGACCTCTGGATTGGTTCACACCTGTCGCTCGGAAAGATTTACACTCTCGAGTTTGACAAACAGGCAAAGGCACCTTCACAGGTACACACAAGTTGCACTTATTTGGACAAAGAAATGGAAACATACATCTATGCCAGTTGTACAGATAAACGATGTTACAGGGTATATACGTATCTATGTTTGTCTCTATGTGTATAGGTATGTTTATATATATATATATATATATATGTATGTATATATATATGTATGTACGTATATATATATACATATATATATATATATATATATATATATATATATATATATATATATATATACTACTTTTGTTATTTTAATATTTACTATTTACGGGAACTATTATTATTTGAGACACAGATCCATATGATTTGCAATAAAATGTCATATAAAAAAGTATAGTGGTACGATAACAGTATAATGATAAGACAACATGAGCAAAATATATGGGTCACATTACATGTATCACCTGGGCACATTTGTCACTAGTAAACAGGTTTCGGCGGCAGACAGTGGCAGACAGTGGCAGACAGCGGCACACAGTGGTGGCCTGTGGCGCAGACCGGCAGCAGAGCAGCCGCTGGATGCCGCTGAAGGTCAATAGAAGGCCTTGGGATTGACTGGAGGTTGGCGGCAGGTCAAATTTTATTGAAATTGTGCAGCAGTGATTTGATTGGTGACCTTCACCTAGTTTTCTCCAATCAGGTCCAATGTTATTCATTTTTAAAAGAATTCGAAAGGTTTTCCACCGAATTATGTGATGTATATATATCTGGATACCTTCACTCATGCCACATAAAAAAACCAACGAAGTACTTGCACTGTTGGGTTGCAAAGTCAAAGGTATATGGGTGTTCGGAAAAAAATGTCTGTTTTGGTCAAAAGGAAAAAAAATGCACGCGAAGTCTCAGGGATGGCTGGACTTGGTTGTCATTCTGGCAAGACTACTCTTGTGTAACAAGGTTTTGCACCCGAAATTTGATTTGTCGCCTAGACTTATATTTTTGAATTCATGACCTTTTCCGTTGTTGTATTTTGCAACTATTTGGGACGTCGTGACTCTGGGCTGCCAATAACGTTTGGAAAACTATGGGCTAATGTCTGAATCTCTTTGAATACCCTTTATTTGATGTATTAAATTTATGACAGTGGCCTGATGTTGTCGGCATCATGATTTACTTAAGTAAAAGACACCACAGTGGAAGCGCGGGGGCACAGGTGGAATTCCTCAGTGATCCTTTGCAATCCAAGATATCTAATTTCGTTTTGTTCGTTTAACTCAAGCTCAACATACGATCGACATTTTGAAACCAGAATTTTTTATGTGTACAATTTTTCATTACAATTCCCCTTATTTTTTTGTTCCGGTATTTTTTATTTTAGGTCTTCCATGTCAAGACAGAAAATGGATTGGTACAGGATATTACTGAAGTGTACGCAGATCGTGGACAACAGCTGTCCGGCTCCAGTGTAGCTGCATTTTATAAAGGATAACTCTTGGTCGGCACTGTTTATCACAAGCTATTGTATTGCAAATTGGACACCCCAAATCCATAGCTGCGCACCTTTGTGACCGTTAAGGGAAAAATTATATCAGCTGATGGAAAGTAAAGAGTTCGGACTGCAGAATAGGGTAATTGACTACTAGAAAGAGGTTCCGGACAAAAAGACACAAATAAAATAAACAAAGTAGTATGTACCCTGTGTATGGTAAGAAGCGCCTATTCCCTATTACCTAGCATTGCTTTCTTGTTTGAAGAGGACCGCAAAAGAACATTTGTTTACCTGCAGCATAGTGTCATTTTATCTAGAGAGCGCACGTTAAAGATGGCGGCATTGCTTTTAGTTTGGAACACTTTTGCCGGGAAAATCATCAAACTTTAATAAGCATTTTCTAAAAAAAAAAAAAAAAAAAAGAAAGACTCGCACAAAATGGAAAGTACCGTGTGCCTTAAAATGAAACTAAGGTTTTTGTGTTTTGCTTTACAAAATGTGGGCTTGTGGCTCATAAAGATGAGGAATGGATTGCCGTCATGAGAGTCGGCTGCAACCCTTGATTAATTTTTTCCTGTTACATTTGAAGAAAAAGTGAAGATGCCGAACCTAGTTGCTACCATAAGGTTTTATAATGCACGTTCCAAGCTTGTAAGCCACTTGTTATACAGGGAATTTATCAACAATGTATGAATTAGACTCTAACACCACAGATATATTTTCCTCACCAAAAAAAAAAAAAAAAAAAAAAAAAAAAGCATTATCGCAGTTTTGTTATGCATCATTAAGCTGCTCACACCAAGAACAAGTAACGTAGTTTTACGGGTAAAAAAATGAAAGGAAAGGCAGTGCCGGGCGGCCTGGTTGACGATGGCATCGCTAATTGGGATCACAGTGCTTTGCCCGTGGAACTAGGAGGCCAACGGTAGCCGACATAAACCTGAACTACTTATATCTTAGACATGTTCACACAAAATATTACGAATGCACATATCAAATCGAGGATGGACATAACTTAATAAGACTTTCAGAATCAAACTACGTAATTTATTCATTAAATGTTTGCATATTTACCGAGTCTCCAACTCTTGTGTTGTTGATTCTGTTCAGTTTCCTTAAGACACCAAAGATGCATTTAGTCAATATATAACACAGATAATGGAAGTACTCTGTTACATAGTTATATGTATGATTCTGCGACACAAGTAAAGGTAACGTTTCATAAAAATATTTATTTTGACTTGTCAAAAGATCTTGTTAATTTGGGTGTTAATGAATTGTTTTACAAAGTAAAGTAAGAAAGGCTAGAAGGTCGATATTTATTTAGAGGTTGAGTATTAAACAAATCGAACATAATAAGTTGAAAAGCGAAAATGCTAACTATAGTCATGATAATCAAACTAACAAAAGGACAACGGTTCTAAATGTCTCTATATTGGGGACTGTTTTGCTTGCTATCCTCATATATGACATCTCTGTAATAATCGATTTATTAACAAAACATGTAACGTATGCATGTATAACATGGCTTTGTATTTGACAAGTATTATCAAATAAAGTCCAATTCGAAGACAACCAATACAAGTTTAAGAACTAGCTTAAATCGTCATGGCCTCTGTCATGCGGAGGTAGACCCTCTCGGACATTTACTTTGGTAATCTAAATATGAAAAATTATATTGCTAGCAGACTTCCAACCGGTGTAAACTAAATGGTGTTATCATTAATTGTATCAATAATTTTCACAAAACACGTTTTAAGGTACCGATAATGTAAAACCAATTGTTTATATATATATATATTACAGAGGAACGTGTGCAATATGGACAATAGAACTTCTATGTATATAAGTTAGACAGGGACAGGTTAGCTTATGGAGAGTAAAGAGTTCGGACTGCGGAATAGGGTAATGACTACTAGGAAGTGGTTTTAGACAAAAAGACACAAATACAAATATATATATATATATATATATATATATATATATATATATATATATATATATATATATACATATACATATACATATATGTATATATATTACACATTCAGTTGTCCTTAAATCTTCACTTATTTAGTTCTGATTATAGTTTTTGTAACCTTGCGTTAAGTCACATCATATGCACTGCATAAAAATTACCTTAATTCAGAATTTAAAACCGTCAGTCCCATAACAGTTAAACGACAAAATTAGAATTCTACTTTTTTCATAGCACTAGTGGGCACCACAATAAAACATGCTACTTGGAAACATCTGTCGATATGATTGCTTTGTAGATTTATAAGGTTTGAAGTCTAATAGACACTATCGCCGCCAACAGCGTGTATCAGTCCTGTGTATTCTGAGTCTTTCCCTAAAACTCACCTGCATTGACACAAACATATGAGTATGATACCGATGACCAAATGAATAAAAGAGAAGCCACTCCATACTCAAGGAGTCTATGTTCACATATATATATATATATATATATATATATATATATATATATATATATATATATATATATATATATATATATATACAGGGAAGATACATTCATTTCTCCAGACAGACAAAGTCGTAGCTTAATTCTTCACTTTATTATAGTCCTGGCTCCAAACACTTTTAATTTATCATTGTTATCCAGTTGCATAAACATTGGTTCTTGTTTGCACGTTTGTTTAAAGTTAGATCCCTATAGCCCTAGTATAGGCCGCCTTGTGTTAATAGATAACTTCGCCTGTGCTTGTAACTGTACATTGAACTGAAAAAATGACAGGATGTTGTTGTTGTTGTTGTTGTTGTTGTTGTTTTTGTTGTTGTTGTTGTTGCTGTTGTTGTTTGTGTAGTTGATGTCTATTAATAATAACGAAGTAAAATGGATAAAGAACGATCAAAAATTTTGCAAATGTCTAATATGAATGACATCTGTGGATCTAAAATTTGACATCTCTGTTGGCTAACATAATCTGTAGAAACAACTATGTGATAACAAATCTATCGCTATTTAAGCATGATTGAGCAAATACTCTATCTCATATATTCCCCGGAAGTGGCTATGATATTTGAAGGGCAGACAACCTTCACTGGCTTATTCTAGAAGAGAACCACACAGAAAGAGACATGGTTTTAAAACGTTGTTGTCATAGACATAATTTTCTCCATAAAACTAACGTTCCTTAATTGAGGAAGCTATAATTAAATATCGGAGGGCGGAATGGATTGTTTTGGATTTTATGTTTCTTTGTTTGTTTGTTTGTTTGTTTTTTTTTTTTTTTGTTTTTTTTTTTTTTTTTGTTTTTGTTTTTTTTTTTTTGTTTTTTTTCGTTTTTTTTTTTTATGAAAGGTCGATTTGCTCTAAAATAAATTATGGCTGCAACTATGTTGTATTATAAACTGATGTCAATTTTGCAAATTGGTAACTTTTTGCCAACATAAGTGAAATAATTGACCAAAAAAAAAAAAAATAAAATAAAAGATAACTGTTTAAATTAAATGAACATTAAGCAAACACTAGTGCAATTTTTTGCCGGAATATAGCCTAAGATTGCGAGGAATCCAACATGTTCGAATATGGCCATGTGGTAGCCTGTATGCCGTTTAGAAAAAGGGTATTTACAATAATGAAACAAACTAATGATAATAAATCAAACAAAATGAAGCCAAAACAAAAACAAACAAACAAAAACAAAAAACAAAAGATAAACACACACACACACACACACATATTACAGAGATTTCGTTCACAAACATATCTTGATTTGCCAGAATGTGTACTTTTTGTCATTTTACCATCGCCAGTTTGTCTCAAAAAATCATTAAAATGGAGATAAAGTGAGTCCTGAAGCAAGACCAGGCTAAGCAATTGAAATTTGCCCTAGTCTTCCCTTTTTAAAAAAATTACGTAAGTGATCTTAGTCATATCATTATTTTTGTATAGAGAATATTGACCTAATAATCTGCGTAGTGTGATAAAAGAGGGCCCAAAATATCACGACGGTCTAAATGAGACCACAGCCCTTGTATAAGTTGCGACAGGACAGCACGAAGAAGAATGGAAAGGAGGGTTTACAGACAAGAGCGTACTGAAGGCTTGCCAAGTGCTGGTAAATGAGAGGTGATGGGATGGAATTACGTAAGGGATCTGGAGCACTATTCCAAGGGCGAGTATGATAGCTAATTTTGAGACGTGGAAGCAGACATGAACAGATGGAATGGTAAGAAGTACTAAGTATGTAAGGAAGATGTGGACGAGACTATAGATTTATGCTTTTGTGTTGTCAAGAGCTTTAAAGAGAATGTTAACTTTGGGGACCAAAAGGAGAAAGATGAAGCATGTAGGAACCTGTAACAAGTTTGAAATATGACAGAAAATAATAGGATGATAGGGCTGAAAGGGGGAAATACCACGAAGTAGTTATTCAGTACGGTTAGTGTAGGGCTTCCCGGTGAAGTGGTGCGGAAGGGAATGCGATCATCCGATGTGCAGCGTTTTGGGCAGACTAAATCTAAAAAGAGGTTGGTGTTGTTTTTTTTTTTGTTCCTCGATATGAGTAAGGCATAGGATAAAAATTGACACGCAGGTCTATTATTTAAACTAAAGAAGGCTGGTATTGTGGAGAATCTCCATGACTGGTTTTATGATTAACTCAATTATGGCTATCATCGTGTAGCGGTCCGAACTCAAACCTCTAGCCAGGGGCAATAAATGCCTGTCCTCCTCAAGGTTTTGTGCTGGGACCTCTTCTGACTTTGATGTAATATAAATGATAAAGCTGACCTCCTCAGATCGAATATAAGACCTTGCTGATGACACTTGTGTGTACCTGAATATTGATAATCCAGGGCCAGCGGCTGACGTTATTAATTTGGAACTCTCACATATTAATGAATGGTCTGATGACTGGCTGGTAGCATTGAATGCTTTGGAAACAGATTCAATGCTTATCTTTCTTTTTCTCTCTCTCTCTTTCTTTCTTTCTTTCTTTCTTTCTTTCTTTCTTTCTTTCTTTCTTTCTTTCTTTCTTTTTCTTTCTTTCTTTCCTTTTTCTGTCTTTCTTTTTTCCTTTTCTTTCTTTTCTTGAATCTTATCCAACTGAATAACCCTCTATTGTCTTCCACGGTCATGTGTTGCAAGACATTGACCATCACAAGCACCATGGACTTAGGAATAGTTCAGATTCAAAATGGTCGATCAACATGATAAAGAGTTTGAAATTCGGTCTGGATACAAAAACTTTGGAAACTATTTATATCTTTTTGCTCGCCCAATTTTGGAGTATGGTAGTCCAATTTTGCGTGGCTGTACAGCATATGATAATGAAAAATTTGAAAGTATACAATTCTATGCCACTCGTATTGCTACTGGTGCAACGTATGTAGCCAGCAATGTTCATTTGTACGAGGAAACTGGATAGTTGACCCTGGAGAAACGTAGAGTAATATCCAGATTGACTTTAACTTCCACAGCCAGGCTCTGGAACTTGCCCTTCAGACTAGGACGTTAACAAAATGATGGCACCAGGATCATAAAAACCTTGAACGAAATAACGTCTGTACCATTTGAACAAAACATTTTCAAGAAAGAAATGCAATCAGATTAATGATGGACCTTGAGCCAAGCCTACAGATACAATGTTTTTGTAGATAAACGTTCAATCGATCAATTTATTGCGCAAAAAGAGTGCCGTTACATTTTTCAATCAATCGAGAAATCAGGAAGATTGTTACGCTATGTGTTATGTGCATTTATGTGTTTGCGTGTATGCAGTTGATATCATTTTATGATTCAGCATCCGACATATGTTATCTTGGCCATCAGATACTGAAGTAAGGCACTGCATATACAGGGGGACTGTTAGGATATTATGCTATAATGATGGCAAATATCAGATGGAGGCATGGCCAGGAAGAATCTTATTAAGTCGACTTTATCTACCATAAGAAAGACCACCGCATATATACTGCGGGACAGAAGTTTACCAACAGATCCTTAAAAGCCTTATTATGTGTAAAAAAAACCACATTTTTTTGGTAAACAGAGCTTGATTGAAGGCATACTGGACAGAAAAAATGACGAGATAGTGAAAGCTGTGGTCTCTGTGGAGAACTGCAGTCTGTAATGTCTTTAGTGCTGTGTACCACTTCCTCTGGCAGAAATGACACTACGAACTCGTCTCCTCATGGACCGACATAGTTTTCTGATCTGTAACTGTGTGATGTTTGCCCACTGAGCCTGACAATCTGTGAACCTGTGATGGTTTGGGATGCCATTTCTTGGAATGGCATGTCAAGTCTGGAAATCGTCGATGGCACCATGACTGCAGCAAAGTACAGAGACCTGCTAGACACAGTTACAGTGCCTTTTGGAATGCAAGCAGTTGGGGTGGGTTACATCCGGCAGGATGATAACGCCAGGCCACACCGTGGCACGATTATGATGGATTACCATAACAATCATGATGACTACGTCCATATGCAATGGCCAGCATCCAGCCCAGATCTTAACTAATTGAGCATGCATGGGACATGTTGGGACGCAAAATCCAGCTTCTTGACATTTCTCTAAGGAACACATAAGAGTTGATGCTGGAGCTTCGGGTTCAGTGGGCAAACATCACACAGTTACAGAGCAGAAAACTCTATCAGTCCATGAGGAGAAGAGGTCCTACCGTCATTTCTGCTGGTGGAGGTGGTACACAGTACTAAAGACATTACAGACTGCAGTTCTCCATTGAGAGCACAGATCACACTATCCCGTCATTTTTTTTCTGTCCAACATGCCTGCAATAAAGCTCTGTTTACCAAAAATGTGAGAGTCAGTCATGCATATCTCAGGATTGTTTTCTTTAAAAGAGGCATTAAATGTACCATACATACGTTTTTTCTCCTCTTGGGTGTTTTTTTTTACACATTATAAGGCTTTTAAGGATCTGTTGCTAAACTTCTGTCCGACAGTATGTAAAATATATACCAAGAGTGAAAAACAAACAAAGGACGATAACACAAAACAAATGCTGATTCCCTATCAGCTTAGTACGTTATAATAAAATGACAATATATGCACTAGTTTGCGACAAAAGCAGAATCAAATCACACTGTAAAATTGCTAAACTAACCGGTTAATTCCTTCCGTGTTTCATTATAACAATTTATGATTTTTGAGAAAATGTGAACCCTTGTTTATTATATGTGTATAGCTTGTTTGCGACGTTTTATGAAATGTATCAAAGATTTCATGTCGACCGTAATTTCGGGCACAGGAGGTGTTGTTTTGGGCCAGATAAACATTGACTCTTTGTTTTATGTACTAATTATGAATATAAGAAGAAAATTGTTTGTATCTATCACATTTACGTAGCATTTTGTTGGCGTACTTTGGATAATAGTTGCATTTGCGGACATTTGAAAATATCAGTTACTTATAGCGTTTCAAAAATTAAAATTTAGCAGGTGCTATGCAATTAATCGGTTTATATGGTTTTCTTCTGTAATATGGTAAGCGCGCTTAATTTGAGAGTCCTTGCGTGTTGACCAGGGTTAAGATGGAGGTACCATAGTGTAATACCCAATTAGTGGAAGATAAATGTAGAAAAGGCAATTTGGTCTACTCTGAATACCAGCAGTTTCGACAGCGTTAATTGAATTATTCCATAAGAAAATAAATTACCGGCTTAGTTACGTGCTTACTGATGCTACGACAAATTAAATTTAAATCCTATCTTTCTAATGTCAAGGCAGTTTAATTTCTTCGAATTTGTAACTTTGAATAAAGGTAGTTTTTATACAGTGCATATGAATTGCTTAAACGCATGTACACATCAATTATAAGTAGGACTAAATTAGTCATGATTATAAAACAATTGCATATGAAACCAAACCTCTGACATGTCAAAATATTTCTGTTAATGTTCATGTATCCTAAACTTGTGTTTCGTTTGTCTAAAATATTTCAGTATCGACGATAATAACAAACCAGCACAAATTTTAGATTGATATAGCTAGTCTTGTGAAAATTATGTGCATCCACAATGTGGTATATGTGCATTTGTGAAATTTTGTGTGAACATGTCCAAGACATGAAATTCAGGCCTCGTGACCAGGCTTGCTGCCTTTCAACAACATGGTGGCAGGGGCAATGCCCACTGCTGCAAGGGGATCGTCTTCAGCCATTTCTCCTGCATTGAGTTTTATTTTGTGGCCCATAAAACTATGTTTTTTCTTGTTAATTTGGATGTGCAGATTAAACATGCATAAAAAAGTAGGAAAACGGGTTTTTTCGGGCAGGGATGATAGGCCGGAGGTGTTAGGGTGCATTTGAAACATATTTCCCAAATTTCACCATTAACAATTGGCATACGAGATTGGTAAAAAATTGCATTGTAATACTTCATGGTAACATCTAGGTATCTTCACTTTTTATATAAAGGATATTGACTACTAGGAAGTGGTTCTGGGCAAAAAGACACAAATACAATAAAGGCAACAAGAAAGTTTAGTTAAAAGCAGCAGGCGACTCTCATGAAGGCAATCCGTTCCTCATATTTATGTGCCACAAACCAGCACAAATATATAACATTTTGCACAACGCAAAAGACAAAACCTTAGTGTCACCTTAAGCTCGACAATGCACTATGCCGTAGGTACAAAAATCTTTTGCGGTTCTCTTCCAATAAAAAGACAATGCAAGGAAATATAAGATAAGTGATTTTTCAACCCACTTAGGATATACACCGCTTTGTTGATGAACAATTTAACGTTATAACAGTCACGAATTTGCGTAGCTACGGATCTAGGGTGTCGAATTTGCAATACAACAACTTGTGAAAAACAGTGCCGACCAAGAGTTGTCCTTTATAATGTGCAGCTGAACTGGAGCCGGACAGCTCTTGTCCGCGATCTGCGTATACTTCTGTAATATCCTCCACCAAACCATTTTCTGTCTTGACATGGAAGACCTATAACAACAAATACCAAAACAAATTATGGTGAATTGTAATGACAGACTTTCAGGTGGAAGAAGTTAGTGCGCAGTGACACTGGCCAATTTGGATCGATTTTACCCACTTAATGTTTTCATAAGTACATTAAACCTATATATTTTCTGCTTACCACATATACGTAGATTTGTATCCATAGGTTTTTTTGCAGGACTGGAATTGTTTGAATTTTATAGCATTATATCTGACTTGGTACCATTTTCATATTTTTCGCAAAGAATTCGCACAAAATTGTTGTTTTGTTTTTGTTTTTGTTGTTTTCAAGTAAGAATCAGAAGAAATTGAAAAAAAAAAATATCCTTGTCCAGGACCGAATTCAATAGTGTGTCCTGAAATAGCATAAATAGCAAGTTATAAAAATTTAAAGTTAGTCCTGACAGGTTGTTCATTTTCTTTCTATTAATTGCTCCAAAAGTCATCGAAGGGGTTGTCAGAGAAAAAAAATCCTGGAAACCGCAACTTGTCCGTTGATTTTGATGTGATGGGGCCATTCGTATGTTGGTGAGGTCAGATACAAATTGCAGAGGTTGAGCAAAAAAAAAGTTCCGAGAAAATCGCATTGAAAGAAAATGTTGCCAATTCTTATCTATTTATGGCTGTAGTATGACACGTACTCATTTCTTCTGTCCTGTGTTTTTATTATTGTGTGAAATAAACTTGTAGATTTATTTCTGTGATGTTGTCATTCACAAAAAGTATACTTTGTTGCTTAAAGCTCGACTTTTGTAACCTGGGAACATCATACTTGGCTTGTTTGGGTGTGGGTTTACGTGCGGCTTTCCATCTTGGAGCCCAGTGAGTGGATTGTGCCAATTTTTTTTTTACATCCATAGAGAATTTTAAAGTAGTCAGCACATTCATAGCGATTAGACTCTCTTGGCCCATTCTTCTCTCCACGGCTAATGGTTTCCTATTTCCTCTGTGTGACCCTTGTCGGTGGCTTAATTGGTTGCCAGGGGTCATGGACTAAGTGTGCTAACAAAGATATGGTTCAGTATCATGCCCATGCAAAAACAAACCCCATGTGCTCAGTACTGCGTAAACGAAAGTTTTGAGCTCAATTTTCTCCTATAACTTTTGTGTTCATAAATCTGAGTTTTTTGGTTGGGAGCATGTAGTGTAAGTATCCAACAATCCACAAAAGATGAGTAGAGGTTATCCAAAGGTGCTGGCTTCAGATCTTCTACCTGAAACATCACAAATCATGGTTGCACAATCGCGATCTTATGTTGAACTGGGGTTAAGCAAACAAAACTTAATAAGATATCGTCGAATGCAGGCAATCACTGAGTAGATACATGTGCCCGACACGCACTTAAGTAGATCATGATGCCTGCAACATGTGGCCACTATCATAAATTGATTAGATCAAAATAGTAAAAGTGTATTCAAAGAGATACAAACATTGGCGCAAAGTGTTCCATAGGTTATTGGCAGCCCAGAGTCGGGACTTTCCAATAAGCAGCAAAACAAAAACAAAAAACAAAAACAAAAACAAAAAAAACAAAAAAAGAAACAAACAAAAACAAAAACAAAACAAAAACGAAAAAACAACAAAAACAAAACAAAAATAAATAAATAAATAAATAAATAAATAAATAAATAAATAAATAAATAAATAAATAAATAAATAAATCAATCAATCAATCAATAAATAAACAAAAAAGGTCATGCATTTGAAACTTTAAAGCTAGGCGACAAAACAAATTTGGGGTACAAAAATTTGCTTCACAATGCAATCTGGCCAGAATGACAAAACAGGTCCGGCCCTTCTTTAAAACTTTGCGGGTATTTTTTTCCTATGACCAAAAGAAGAAATACATTCTTTTCCGAACAGCCATACGGCCTGACTTTCAAACCTAATGGGGGAAGTCATTCTGAGCATTCTGCGACCGAATACAGCTATCCACAGACATCAATATAGCTCAAGTCGGTCGACAACCATGCAAAAGGAAAAAGAGAGCCTTTAACGTGGCAGCTGATGGGAGAAAACTATGTGAGAGTCACCAATCAAATATCAGGAGCACAATGTTAGTAAAGTTTACACTTTGTGATGCAATGACACCTCTTGAAGCTTTAAGGTTTCGAAGATACTTGGCGTGCAAATTTAAAATTTCTAAAAAAATTGCTAAAATTTTCTCCAAATGTCCATATGACCTTCACCTTCAACTCTGAAGCTAAGTGTTATACAGATAAATATGCCGAGCACACCAACATTATTGCGGGGTCCGAGTTAGTAACTTGGATCCGGCCATTGAAACATTATCTTTCCCTCTGCCTGAAAATTGGTGCAAATTTCAGTTTGATTCCATAATGTTCATGTGTTCTTTATAGTAAAACCTTGAATGCATTATGGAAAACATATAAATCATTTCAAAAGTTTAATACCGAATTTGTAATGTGACTTTACAATAATAAAGCAATCACAAATAGATCTTTATTAACAGGGACATCCGGTGCCTCACTGTGGTAAGGTGGTGTGTCAACCAATGAAACACTTGGACACAAGATGAAATTGCTGGCAGTGAGGCAACATATTTTCCAACCGCTTGCCCACCTCTACAGAAATTTAAAAGTAGGTCCGGATCCGTCCCAGCATGAGAAGAAAGGCATAATACTGGGCAGGAACTTGAACGTTTTGGGAGAATTAGTGGTCCTTTTAGTGACACGGAAGTGCCCATCCCACTCGCCCCCAAACGCCAAAGACATGCAGAAGACAATGCCATGGATATGGACAACTTGGGTGGTGCTCGTCGATTTAAAAAAACAAAAAAACTAAAAAACAACAAAACAACAAAAAAAAAATTGAAGAACAAACTCATCAGGGTGCTTGCATACTGAAAAGTACATACTGTGAAGAGTATGCAAACATAATTACGAAAGAAACCTAAAATATCGTTAAGGTAGGCCTAGGTTCTTTTCCTTGCCTTCAGACACCTGCCTTTTCTGACACTTTTGCTGAAAATATCGTCTAGTTTAAAAATTGATTATTAAGTGTTTCAGCTTATAATGTTCAGTTTAAATAATAAATTTTAATAATTATTGGTTTTATGAACATCTCAATTTTTGTGATTGTGCATGTTTTGTTTACATCTGCAGCCATCGCCAGTACTCGGAGATTCACCCTGAGGTCAATCTATTATTGTAACACCGTGCTCCGTTTTGAAAATTAGCAACGTCATTGAATGAAATCTAGGCTCCTGCAATCCAGGACACAGTCAACAATTTAAACCATTAAACGTAAATTCATCACACATATAACTGATTACAAACCCTATCAGTACCAGCTCAGTGTGGTATCATATTGTATACATTGCTAATTCCCTAAATCCAAGCGTTTTATTAAGCCATGGTAAGACCAAGTTGACCAACGTTCTCCACACGCTCCTTCAGAATTACTACGATTTAGGCCACGGCAAGGACAACGCGACTGACCCCTGTTCAATTCAACCTCAAATCACACACTATTCTGTAACTTTCTGTTCCCTGCTTGTTCGTGTGTCACATTATAGTCCGCTTCAGTGTTTATAATCCTCCACCGTCCACAATTTGCAAGGAAACAAGAAATCGAATCCAACCTTCAACGTTCCGAACAGTCTCTGTTTGATCGTTGTCCCGCTACCCAAAGTCGTGTGCCCCAGTTTACTAGCGCATCAGAAAGAAAAATTGTAATGGTGGAACGGGAGATATTTTCTAATCTGAACAATGTTCGTTAAGTGGAGCAGTCATCAATTGGCCTACATCTATTCCCCTCCACATTCATGGGAATTAAACCCTATAATGCCAGGTTTATTATCTTAATTGTGCCAAAGTTATATTACTATAAGCAGCATTTCATTGTATTTTTTTCTTTGTTTCTCTATTTTTATAGTCTAAAAGTGCAATTTGTATTATCTAATGCGTTAATATAGGCTATGATTCTTGCCTCCTCGTAGAGATGTGGTGTATCCCATCTGCTGCATAATAGACTGATAAGCTAGTCATTACTGATAAGAAAACTTTAACTGCACACATTTTGCAATACCCAGCTGATAAGTTACTGAAATACAACCCACATTGCTGGTAATAAAGGGAATAATTATTCATGACTACATTTATCCATATTTGTACTTCATATATAAATTTTACATGAACAGATGCTTCCCCAGTTGCAACAATAGAGCTCTATTCTTGCTGCCAACCCTGAGTCAATATTTCACCATAATTGGCTAGGTTTGTGACATTGGAGTAAATTCTGACAGATTTGAGTCATTTTTTGACATTGAGTAAATGTATAGTTAGGCATGTCATAGAATAATGAAAGTCATTAGCATTTATATAAAAAACGAGTTATCCAAATATTTTTCTTGACCAGATTTTAAGTACAACTAGGCAAACTTGTAACTGTCGCTGCTTGCTAACGATAGCCCATTGGGGTTTCACCGGAAAAAAAGCACGCGAGCCTAAAATGTGTGAAAGTGAATATTAAAAGAGAATGAAGCCAAGAGAAAACAATAAGTAGCAAAACAGGCAAGTCTAATAGCTGTAAAATATTTGCAACCAACCTTTCTAACAATCTTTGAATATTAACAGTAATTTTTAAGGGAAGTCAGAAAAGAATGAATGTCATAAGTATTTAAGTCGAGAAAAATGCAGTACATACTTATCTGTAATAAGTGCGAAAATGAATTGGAGACTTGTTCTAACCAGTTTGGATATCACGATAATTATTCTACTGGTATGTGAATGCTTGTACTTTTTTGTTTGCATATATACTTCACATTTTTCCATAAGTACACTTCATGCGGCACTCCCATCTTCAAAGTTTCTCTAGACGCTCTAATTCTTATGCAAAGTGATCTTCATATATATATATATATATATATATATATATATATATATATATATATATATATATATATATATATATATATATATATATATACGTTTGTGTGTGTGTGTGCGTTTACGTACAGCATTTGCCTTCTGGTACTGACTGCAAATGATTACAGTCCAGTCGGGTCAGTTACTTTCAAATTTCTACAGAATATATAACTGTGTATTCGTATGGAGAAGGGGGGGGGGCTTTCCCCCGCCCTTATGGGTTGATGTGATAAGTGAAACGTTAAATAAGGTCGTGGGATGTGCCCCATCTGCTATTTTGACAAGTGCAAATGTAAAATGCGGACTTGTAGAAACCAATTTGGATTTAAACATAGGTATTTCACAGAGGCGTGCATACATGTGTTTGTCTTTTTAAATATATTTCATGTGCAATTTTACATAAGAACACTTCCTGGCGTAATATCGCCTTTATGTTTTCTAGACGCATCCAAAGCATATGACAGTCAGCCATATGTGTATTAATTCATTTGGGCTTATATAGACCATGTCAAAATTCTACGGGAGAACGGACAATACGGACAATAGTACTTTTTATTTACCCTATAAGTCAAAAAGTGACTAGTTTCCTTAAGGAGTGTAAAAGGGTCATACTGCGGAATATGCTAATCACTATCAGGAAGTGGTTCAGAGCGCAAAGACACACATCATATATATATATATATATATATATATATATATATATATATATATATATATATATATATATATATATATATATATATATATATATATATATATATATATATATATATACAGCATTAGCTTTCTGGTACTGTGCGCAAATGATGTGTATCCAGTAGGGTACTTTCCGATTTGTGCAGTGTATGCAACGATGTACGCCAAGGGGAGGGGGAGCTCTTTTAATGGGTTGATGAGACAAATAAAAAGATAAATGAAGTCACTCATGTGGGATGTCTACCAGGCAATGTAGTCTGGTCCTCACGACCATATATATCACATTGCCCCATCTGTTAGGGGCTTCAAAATTTATTGCACGTATGTATTGATTAAGCTAGGCAGCCAGGTTGAAGTATAACCTTGAGAATTCCATGTGTATGTGTGTACAACCTACGTTCTCGAAACCTGTAAAGCTGCCTTGCATAGATTTAGATGACCAATAAATCAATATGCTGCTTATTACTTAGGTTGTTCTATCTTTAGAAATTTTAGTAATGATGGTGATATAGAGAGACAGGTCAGTAGTATGCATTGTTGGTCCAAAACGCTCATTAGAAAACTCGGTAAATATAGTAATAAAGGGAAAGTACAATTGCTTACCACCAATCGCATTGGGCCCATTTCGGCCGAACAAAACCGGCGAAAACCAGCTGGTGGTATACAAATGTCATCGGTTTCAGCGTTTTCAAATAATATCAACAGTTGAGAAAAGCAACGTGACTGAGAACTGCAGATAAGGCCTTTGGAAATTACATGCCCCATGTCAACAGTTTTCGTTGGCATGGGTTGTGCACTTAGTGTCCAACTTAATTCAAGGGGAGTGGGATATTTATAGCATATCCTGGGAATGAAGTGGCGTAATGCTAGCTCAATACATATGCAGAATATGGATGTTAAAAGTTGTATATAGCAACTCATTTAGATTATTCGTTAGTCTGCCACATGCTTGTTAACCATGGTATGTCTACTTATGGTGAATTAACTCGGAGGGAGTTCTCCAGCTTTTGGAGAATTGAGTGTGGTAAGAACATGATAATTCAAATCATAGCCAGTTATTGCATTAGATTCATAGAATTATTCACTTACAAACATTGACAAAGGGTATTGGTAATGCCTGCCTTTGTAACATAAATTGTGCCCGAGTAATACATGTGGTGTGACTTGTATATTTTGATCGTCTTCTCTTACCAACATACTGTTATTGTGCCACTTTACTTTATTGCTTCATTGTAACATATATGGACCTATGTCTCAAATAATAAATATAACGGTAAAATAAGAAGAAGAAGAAGAAGAAGAAGAAGAAGATGAAGAAGAAAAAGAAGAAGAAGAAGAAGAAGAAGAAGAAGAAAAAGAAAAAGAAAAAGAAGAAGAAGAAGAAAAGGAAGAAGAAGAAGAAGAAGAAGAAGAAGAAGAAGAAGAAGACTGGTAAATACATAAAAGAAAACATCCATCCATCCATCCATCCATCCATCCATACATACATACATACATACATACATACATACATACATACATACATACATACATAAATACGTAAATGCACACGTAAATACATACGTATATACCCTTTAACACCGTTTATCTTTACAACTGGTCTAGAAGATGTTTCCCTATCTTCCAAAATAACTGCAACTTGTGTGTACCTGAGAAGGCGCCACTGCCTGTTTGTATATCGCCAATAAGTAAAGCTTTCCGACGGACAGGTGAGAACCAATCCAGAGGTTTCCTGTGTCTGGATCTACTTCTATATTATCTGGCGCGGAATGCAATGAAACGGTCTGAAAATATAAAATATTCGATTTATAAACACTGTTAACTGACTTAAATATTTACATGACTTCAAACTTATCACCAATGCATCCTACGAAATCGAATTATTGCAAAGGATGTGGCTGTTTTGGCAGTGTCAATGTTTTGCATGTGAGTGACTTCTGATTGGTTCACTATATCAGAATAGATAAGCAAAAGTTAAGAATTTATTATTTCATTTTAAATGATAAAAATGCATGTTAAGATCTACCTCACAACTTGGAATATACAGATCGTGTTTTTATTAATGCGACACTTCACGTGTCACAATGTGGAGTTGAAGGACAGCATATGATGTTCTCTATTACTTTGAAACAAAACCCTGAGGCTTCAATTGTACTGCAGTTTCGCGATTGTGATGGGTCTCCCAAGCACACGTGATAATGTATGCATTGAAGAATGCACGATGGATGTATGGTAGTAGGCCCTGGTTTTCTATGGCGGATTATGTATACAGCTTAATTTGCTGAGTTGGAACAGTTCAACTCGCAGATCAGAAAAAATGTAAACATGTCTCTTGTCCACGCCTTCAACAAACAACGTTTGGCACTATGAGTCACAATTGAGATAGAAAGAGTGGCCTGCTGAAGGGTTTCAGAGACCTGTCTGGCAATGCTGTTATATATGACTATTTTGTGCCGACTGGTAACATCACATCCTGTAGGATTGTGCTGAGTGACTGGGCTGAGCAGACGGGCCGACCAAGGGGCACAAACTATTTATATATACAGGGGCACATACCGATTGCTATCTCCCACCCCTGCTTGCAACCAGAGCTGCTGCATGCCATAATGCAGAAGGACTGGGATGAGGAAGAGTTGGGTCACAATTACATCAATGCCACTTCACATAACTTCTGCACTTTATGGCCTGCTTCAATAGAGTCCAAAATATGTATATGGAGGTCAGCATCTTCAAATGGTGTTCGAATACGAACCAATGCATTCTCCAAGCCTTTATAAATCATGGTGCACTGCTGTTTGTCATTTTTTGCCAGTTACCTGACCAACTGCTGTGAGTTACTGCCGCGCTTCAGGTATACAGAACTGACCATATATCTCCAAGAGCAGTTTATATCAGAAGGCCAAAATGTTTCCAGCTGTTTTGGCAAAGGAGTTCAAGCTTGATAAAACTGTTTTTAATAGGGATGGTATTGGTGCATCTCATTCTTTCACTGTGCTTCACTGAGGGATCATTAAATAAATGTCAAACATATAATTATATCTCTTTTATTGATGGCATGTATCAGCAGTGGATAAAAGAGTTGAGAGATCATGAAAAGAGGAGAGACTGATAATTCGAAGCTTGTGAACATTGCTCATGCTGACAATGACCAAAGATATTTTTTACTACGACTATAGCCAAATGTTGGTTCGTGTGTCTACCTTTCATCATGCAAGTATCATTGAACCACAGAGGGGAGGGTGAAACATCATATTTCAATAGGTATTTGATGGTGAGGCGACAACCAACTGTTTTGTTTGTTGTTTTCTCTACAATTTTAATTTGTTTTACAGCTTTCTCCACAAAACTCTGTGAGAAGATAATGCAGAACATGCAAGAATGTATCCTAACGGGTATATGTTTATCTGCCCACCATCAGTCACTTGCATGTCAAGAAGGCAATGTTTTTGATTGGGGATAAATACGAAAGTGGCTCTCTGTGATATCTAAGTTGCAGAGAGAGAGAGAGAGAGAGAGAGAGAGAGAGAGAGAGACAGACAGACAGACAGACAGAGAGAGAGACATAGAGACAGACAGACAGACCAGCTGGTATTTGCTACTTCAGCTTGTGCATATTTGCAGATGTGATCCATCACTTTGTGGGCTTCCGGAGTATTTGCATTGCATGCTGGTTTGCATTCGTGTTTTTTTCCAGAACCTCTTTCTAGTAGGCCTTACCCTATTCAGCAGTCCAAACTCTTTACTCTTCATAAGCTAACCTGTCAGTGTCTAACCTATATATATATATATATATATATGGAAGTACTATTGTCCATATTGCACAAGTTCTTCTGTAGAATTTTGACATTGGCTGTACTAGCTTGAATAAATTAAAGGGTCATCAATGGGTGACTACTCAGAACAAGTTTCAGACCCGTACATGTTTCTTTGAGTAGCGGCTCCTTGTCTGCGCTAAATAATTAGCAAACACAACCCACATAATAATGAAAGTGAACGTGGCAAATGATGAATTAGCTAAATAAAAGAAGTGTTGCTTATATATGCAGAGCTTCAATATAAATGTAGAATACCTATCTCACCAAACATAATTGCTAAAATAGTATAGAAAAAGTTCAGGTAAGAATAAAATGACTTACCCCTGAACTTGCATGTACCCTTTCCAGCTGGATTGGACACTTTAGTCCAACCACTCGCCAATGTATAAGTGAGGCAGAAATAAACTGGGGTTATATATTCAATCCCAGTGATTACAAAATAAACAGATAAAGCCAGACATCTGTATAAATCTGGGAAGTTCCTACCAAGTAGTGTGACAATGGACATATTATAAATCAAAGTTAGCCTAGTCTAAAAAGACATTTGGTGGCCATCTTGGAACTGTGCAAATTAAGCCAGTCTCCACAGTCTTAATAATGGTACCAAAGAATTCCCCTATTCAGTAGGATAAAAAAGATTCTGTGTATAAACACAGAAACTGGGCTGTCGCGGGGCTTAATTGAGATGATATGGTCATTTGACGAAAGGCATCAAAATCATCCAGTCAGGGGTAGGGTTGATTTGGGATACTTTGAAGCCAGTGGACAATATACCGAGTTCCAAAATGACAATAGTAGCAGGGAAGCACTTAGAACACGTGATGGATGACGACACTTTTGGATAATTTTGATGCATCCAAATATGATGATTCGTGCCTTGGAAACTACGTAACTTCATGATGGTTTCAAATTTAAAGCACTTTTTGGCTCACCTTGGGTAAAACATGACAATTCTTATGCCATATAGCAATATCAATTATGTAAAATCATACTTAAAAATGGGTTTGAAATAGCCAGTGTACCATACTAAACTCAAAGGACTGCTTAGTGAAGAGTTGTTACATAAAACTTCAAAATCGCCATTTAAGCCTAAGAAAGCACAATAAAACAACTTTAAAACTTTGACAGATGGCCCGTTTATTGTAGCCTGTTGTGAAAGTTCTAGCGCTAATCCCAGCATATCCGAAGGAGTCCTTGACTGTGAACACATCAGCTAAAGATAAGTTCGCCCTAGACAGAAAATACAATTTTAACAAGCTTGCATCCGATTTCATTCCCCTACTACCCATTGTATACTTTGCCTTGCTACACGTGCATGCTCTTCCAAGTTTAATTCAACATTGAACAGGTTGATTAAATCACAGAAACATCGTTTAAACCATGGACATTTTCCACCAGGGCGTGACTGTGAGATTTATAGTTAAATTTCTACGCCAACTTAATTTTGAATCAATTTACGCAATCGTTATATAATTTAAGTTTATGGTACAATTATGACTCTTATTTACCCTTAAAGACTACGAATGTTCTGTAGATAAACATAACGCCAAGTTCGATTCTGGCACTGAATACAAAATGTTAGAATGGTAATTGATGAAGTAAAATTTTATAGCATTTCAAAAATAGAAATCAAGTTTAGCTTAAAACATCGAAATAAATAATGCATAATTCTCTCCGAGACCTTATTTTAATTTTCAAGTGAAAGAATTAGAATTTCAATTTAAACATTCCTTATTGAATTTCAATGAAAAAATTCTGTAAATTTGGGACTAAACCCCTCATCCAAAACTATACAAAAAGTGTGCTGTTATGTTTCTCATAAGAATTTTAAGATTTTTCATAATTTTTTTGTGCAAATTGTTTCTTTTTTGTGTGTGTGACATTTTTTTTGGGGGGGGGGGGGGAGGTTAATACAAAAAGGTGTACCTGTGTCTCTGTAAGTTGCAGATTTGATTCCCGTCGGTACACGTTCAAAGCATTTCCAAGACAGTCGGCAATATATAAGCACCTGGATAAATACATACATCTATTATCGTATATATATATATATATATATATATACATGTACATAGACATCAGATTCGATCTGGTATGCTGTTTAAATATGTAATGCATGTTTTCACGTATATGAACATAAGTTTAAAATACGCCAAATTGGCATATCAGCTGGGCATGCGCAGATAGTCTTGGCTTCTAAGAGAGAAGTCTTTAGGGGCAGGAAATGACCTTTCCCCCACTAAAATTACGTTACCCAGGCAAACAGAATCAAATGTATCTTTTTGCACCTTAAATGGCTTATTATAGTGCAAAATTAAACAGTATGGTTTATTGATGATAACAAACACAGGAAATTTATTAAATAAACCAAGTTTCCATACATACCAGCTCTTTCCCTTTTTTTCAAATTTGACCTCTCTAGATTTCTGTGTTCAGTAAAAAAATGTAGCCCTAATGACCTGTAGGTCAAATAGAGGCCGAGCTTCATTGAGCATCCTCAGCTGAGGTGTATTCTTGGTTTACACAGGACACATTCCAGTTGTATAAACATTTAATTTTATTAGATCTCATGAAACCCAATAGCACTTTAGGAGTGCTGATCCCTAAAGCCCCAAAAATTTTTGTCCTTCTTTTTCCCAACTTTGTGAACCTATCCCGCGGGCATAAATGGGTGTAGCAGTGTGATTTTGCAGCAGTACCTACTCTCTTGAATGTTGCTGCTTCAAACAACAGAAAAATGTTTTCCAAGGGAACATTGGGAAATCAGCCTCAAAAAACGTTTGGGAAAAATGAAAAAAAATGAAGTCTGGCATAAAACCAAATCAAATGAGAAAATCTGTCGGAGAGAAAACGTGAAACTTAAGAAAAAGAATAGCAAAATAAAGCTTCTGCAATGAAGAAAGAAAACGGCAGAATAAAGAAAAATAAAAGAGAAATATCAGACACAAGAAAGAATTTTTGATGAAAAAGAATGTCAAGTGTCAGTAAGCTAACAGACAAGATTTGGTCATGTAGTGAGAAACTCTACCCAGTTCTAGCATTCGTTTACGCTGCTGATGGCAGGTCATGGCCTGTTCTATGTCTGATCTATCACAAAAATGTACAGGTTTGCTTTTCTTGCTCCTCATTTGCATTATCACAGCTTCACTGATAGGGCCACACACTGTTCAGAAGTTCTTGCTGTGATTAAGTCTGAGAGCTCACCTCCAAATACACATGATGGTGGTATATCTACGAATGAACATTTTGAATACAGATATTCAAAATTTTAATTTTTCAAGTTCATCTAATGGGCACAAATCCAAATTTTATGTGGTTCAGTGGATGTGCCTGTAGCACAAACCTAAAAATGCAAGTTGGAAAGACCCTTCTACCTATAATAACTTCGAAGATATTCAACATTTAAGCTTTTCAAATGACCTTTAATTTGGACAAATAAACATTCATAACTTCCGTTTGTGGTTCATTGTGTTTACTTACAGTGCAAGCCTATGAATTAAAGTTAGATTGATACCTCTACCTATAATAGTTTTGAAGATTGTCAAAGTTTACATTTTCAAATGGCTTTTCATGGCATTTTAAAAACATGTCACCGCTCTTCATAAAAAAGCCAGACTTTATGTATGGATGTTAAAACATGCCACTTTTCGAATTTCTGTGTTTAATAGTCTTAAAATGAAATGTTGGACAAGTTTCATTGGAAAAACAAAAAGAAAGGGTGATAAAAAGAAAGTAGGAAAAGGGAAAAGGAGAGAATAACGAAACGAAAGAAAGAAAAACAGAAGAAAGAAAGAGAGAGAAAGAAAGAAAGAAGGAAGGAAAGGCAGGAAAGAAAGAAAGAAAGAAAGAAAGAAAGAAAGAAAGAAAGAAAGAAAGAAAGAAAGAAAGAAAGAAAGAAAGAAAGAAAAGAAAAATGTGTTGACAAACATAGACATAATGAAGGGTACTGGAGTTCATATTGGTGAACCAACAAGAGGAACTTCAAGATGACACTGTGGAATGTAGTGAACAAAGTGATAGCGAGCATAACACTATTGTGAATTACATACAAAGGGCATAAGAACATGTGAGGATCAACACCGAAATTCAAGTCATTCACAAAGAAATCGCTCAAATATGATAGCCTATTGACTGACAATGGCAGTTCATATCAGAAGTCCAGTGTCGGGAAGATCCTCACAAACTTCAAGATCCTAAACTTGCCTGGTAAAAGATCTCTTAAAAAGTTCCCAAACCACAAATTTGATTCTTCTGGAGATTACCCCAGCTGTCTAGATGGCATGAAGTAAAAATAATATGCAGTGTGCACAAACCTGGTATACAGTAATAAACCATTTCCAGATGGCTTTTATACGCTAATATAAAGAACCAGGTGAAGCTATTTCTTTAGTACTTTAGAATTCAAGAAGTAATAGGAGTAATTGTTTAAGGATTGATATGTGGTGAATTATCAGGCAGACATGATATGTATATGCACATGGATGACACTGAATAGGTCAAGCCAACTATAAGCGAAGATTTGCTTTAAAGCAAATCTGTCTGTGTGCCATGAAAGATTGTAAATGTCACATGCTTTTGTCCTTTGGTGCTTCACGTTCCATTAGGCTTACAGTTGGATGGAAACTTCAAACTCCAAATGACTTTTGGCCTTGAGGGGTAACATGCAAGTTACAAAAATGTGCAGTTTTGCAAAATCTACAATATGTGTCCCACGATTGGGTGAAATTTAACCAAGTTATGGCAAGATGAAAATTTGAGGGATTTATAAAAGGGCTCAGCCCTCTTCCTAATTGTGAATTGCCGATGAGAATATTATATTTGTACATTGTTGAAAATAATACGGTTAAACCAAGATGAAAATTCAAAAGCCAAAATGACTTTGACTTTTGCCCTTTAGTGGTCACATGTAAATTACAAACATGTACAGTGTAACATATATTCCTTTTAACCCCAATGTGACCCAATTTAGATAAAAGTTGACAGTTATGGCTAGATGAGACTTTCAAACGACCACATGACCTTGAACTTTAGAGGTTACTATTAATTACAAAACTGTGCCGTGTTATAATACTTACAATATGCATCAAATATTGATCAGAATTGGATATAAATTGACCAAGCGATAGCTAGATGAGAATTTCAAAGGCCCAAATGAACTTGACCTTAACTGATTACATGCAGACAACGAAACTGAGAAGTATAACGATAGCTAAAACTTAAGCCCAATATGAACAAAATTGGATAAAAATTGACCAACTTTGGCCAGAAGAAAATTTCAAATAGCACAAATGACCTTGTAAGTAAGAAAGAAAGAAAGAGAGAGAGAGAGAGAGAGAGAAAGAAAGAAAGAAAGAAAGAAAGAAAGAAAGAAAGAAAGAAAGAAAGAAAGAAAGAAAGAAAGAAAGAAAGAAAGAAAGAAAGAAAGAAAGAAAGAAAGAAAGAAAGAACTACACAAGTCAGTTTTGTGGTGAGAAATTTGTTCTGAGGTTGATGTTTTAGAGCCATATACCAGATGGGAGCTTGTTACGTTCACAAGTACCTGTACATGAACTCTTTCAGTTCCAATAGCAACTACAGTCGGACTACTGAAAACAAAGTGCTTGGAATTATAATAATGGTGCTAGATTCATGTTTCTTGTAAAAAGATATTTTATTCAGGTACCAGCATGCCTGTAGTTACACAGAATACAATTTATAATAGACTATGTCAATAGCATTCCTCGGTGCGCTTTGGGCATATTGCGCCCATTGTGCACAGATGGAAGCTGTGGACTGAGTCCAAAATGTGGCACTGAAAGAAATGCCTTGAAAAAAGCTGCATCAGTGTGGCTTGAAAACAAAAGTAAACGTTTGTGGCAGGACCAGTCTGAAGTGTTTAAAGCATTTCCTGGGGCATATTGGATGCTTTAATCGCAAAATAAACCATGCTGGCACTTTTGACGACACACTTCCCCCATAATTTTATAACCCAGCTCATATGTTGGGAATGAGAAGATAGTCCGAGAACTAAAGCTTTCAAATAAACCCGGAGGCATATTATGTGGTTCTAGACCAGATCAAGTGGGTCTGACTAGTATTGAAGGCAAGTACGAGAGCACTACCTGATATTCATGATTTTGTTCGATTTTTTTGGAAGCATAACAATAATGTAACTAAAAAGCAGTGCAGTGCACGAAGGTATTTCGTTCATAATGAAGTGCTCAACTTTCGAAATATATTTAATTTACTTGAGCGGCTGAATGAAAAAGGGTACATTTCGGGGCTAATTTGTCTGAACGGTATCCCATTGTCAAATACTGGTGTGTAATAAAGCTCGGTTTTGAAATCTGTCTTCCCCTCTCACTGCTCATTGCATTTGCTGTACTAATTAATTAATAAATTATATGGTTGTCATGTCTGATGTATATATTTAACGTGCTGCAGATTTTAAGTATCATCTGACACTGCCGCATGTCCCACCTTTTATATCATTATGTCCCAGAACAAACATATTTATTGTGTATATAAGATGGCTACAATCGATGCCTCAAAGGGTAAGTAAACTCACTTGTGGTCAGGAGAGACATTGATTCCATTTGGACTGTGAATCCCATGCAGCACCACGGTACCTTTATGACCATCGTAATATACAACAGTACCCCACTTGAAGAGACCAAATAGCTCCATGTAATACCAAGGGAATGGCCTCCAAAAATCATTTGTCAGGTAAAATGTATCTGCTCCTGTGGCCACTAGATCATTGCTCCTGTAAATATATATATATATATATATATATATATATATATATATATATATATATATATATGTGTGTGTGTGTGTGTGTGTGTGTGTGTGTGTGTGTGTGTGTGTGTGTGTGTGTGTAACAACTATACAAATATCTGGCTCATGACATTTAAGGCTTCAAGTTTCAGACATTGTCTTTGCGAAAAGCATAACGTAAACAAGCCACCTCCCCGTTTTCCTTTTCATTCTACATTTTTCATGCATGATATCGCTTTTCCATCCATTCGTCAATAAATCATGTTGATCAGTTGTCCATAAATGAACCATTAATATTCCGAAAATAAAGATAAACTTAACATACAAACCGAAAGAAAAATATACAACAAATCACCAATGAATCACGGTTAGTATCGAACCTATATTTGTTTGACAAAAATCATGAGTAGTCAAGATATGAATTTATTCCATGTGCACGTGACACTATCATTTATGATTTCTTGCCAAGTCCATTATCATTTGTTATATTCACTACGTTGTATGATTCATATACATGTAGAATTAAAGAGACTTATAAATGAGAGGCAGGATACAAAATAATAACAGAATAAAGTCAAATCAAATCTGCATGTGTGCCTACAAACAGAAATTTGTTGTCTAATTTGAAAAGCTACACGACCAAAAACATGAAATTAAAAAAAAATAATAATAAGCGCAGCAAAATACAACTTTTGGTATGGAAAACTTACAGCTAAAAAGAAATGCCTGGCAAAAAGAAAGAAGTCTGGATGCCACATATGTCATGTATCAGCAAACAAGCATGATTTTGTCATGAAGTGGGAAACTCCAGCCGATTCTAGTACTATGCCCTTTTTATTGAAACTTTGGTTCATTTATGAATTGCTGGTCATACTACAGCATGAACTGATTACAAAATGTTCATTATATGTTAAAATGTCTGGCATGATGGTAAACAACAAATCCTAGTAAGGTGCATATGCCTGTAATTTAGTGTTGATGACAGATCATGATCTGTTATATGCCCTGTCTATCACAAGTATGTACAGGTCTGTTATTGTGTTTTCTAATTTGCATTGTCTCACTAATACAGCCACACAATGTTCAGAGATTCCAGCTTTAGGGGCGTCTAAGTGCTAAGTTCGGGATGCCCCAACAGCACAAACCTTGGATTGCAGTAAGAATGACACCTCTACCTTTGATAATTTGAAAGATATTCAATATTAAAACATTTCAGGTACCGCATATCAGTATAAATTAAAATTCATTACTTTTGGTTTGTGTTCATTGGATGCATTTACAACACAAACCGGTGAATATAAGTTGGAATGTCACTCAAGCCTATAATAGTTTTGATTCTTGTCATTGTTTAAATTTTTGAACAGCCCTAATTGCATAATATCACAAACTGTCTCCCCTCTTCTTAAAAAACAAATGTCATGCATGCAAGTATAATCATCAAGTTTGGAATTTTTACGTGTAACAGTCTTTAAACAAAATGTTGGACAAATTTGCTGGTGACGGGGGAAAGAAAGAAAGAAAGAAAGAAAGAAAGAAAGAAAGAAAGAAAGAAAGAAAGAAAGAAAGAAAGAAAGAAAGAAAGAAAGAAAGAAAGAAAGAAAGAAAGAAAGAGAAAAAAAGGAAAGACTGTAACAAAAGCAATTGTTTTCAAAATAGCCGAAGAATATAAAAACGTATGTCAATATTGTGATATACTTTTGGGGACCGAAAATGTTTTTTAATCAAGATGTTTTCTGCGGTTCCCATCACTAGTTGAAAGCCAGAAACACACTAAGTTTACATACTCACGATCTAAATGTGCTGTCAGAGATGGATTTTACATGCTGCAGTTCACCTGGTTTGTGCCTGGAATATCTGAATACTTCAACATGATCTTGGTCCGGTGAATGGCTGATCACAAACAAAGTGACGACTCCTACAATTATGGTTCAATTTCAGCCTATTCTCAAAATGGAAGGAGGTATGCCACAATTTCACTCTGTGTAAGCATTAAGAAAGCACAAATGTGTATTGTTTCGTATTCGTGTATTACATTTGCAACTAGGTTCTCTGAAATCAACATTCCTGATTCCTCTGACCACGTGGTACATGTGCACAGTATATATAAAAGGCCTAAGATCGTTGAGCATTATGATTGTCATTGGTTGCGTGCAAGCATTTAACAGTCGTCTGTGCAATGCAATGCATCGTAATTCTATCAATATGCACATGGTGATAGTGCTTAATGCAAAGCTAGGAACTCATAAGATCACATTTGGTTTCGTTGTGAGTTTGAGAACTCAATTGAATTCTCGGTTAAACAATGAGTTCTTCAGCAGTCGACTGCTTTGCAACACCACTCTCTAAACTGCAAACCCCACCGCTATTAGAAAAACACACCGCATATCTTGTTTAGTGCAGATTTTGCTACAGATTTCACGTCACGTGTGTCCCAGGGAGATGACCCAAGGTAGCACGAGAGTGTCACACTAGTTGATTGGGAAATATAAGAACAGGTTCTCTATAAAAGCCAAGAGTAGTTTTGTAGCTCATATAGGCACACGGTTGACTTATAATTGTCACAATATACGTTTGACCTGAAAGTTTCTCGTTCTAAACTTACAAAACAGGAAATGACCTTAAAGATTAAGAGCATTTCATCTATTCTGAGATCAACACGTCAAAAATTAGGAGTTATTTCATATATTTCCAGCTGAACATGTCATACCCCATTCTGCCCGAGTGCACACACACTGTCATCCTAGGACTCGGCAAGATACCATACGGCCGAGGCTGTATTGGACACTTTTATTGGGCACCCTTGCTGGTGCTGCATAAGGCGTTTATCATTATGTGATCTTGCCGTTTGGTGGGGTTGTGGGTGGGAGGAAGTACAACTTCGTACACCAGTAACGGGGCTCTACCACATATGCTGAATAAATGATTTGGGTGAATGTGCCAGACCTGTTTCTTTGTTGTCCAATGCACTCAAGCCATGAGGATGAAAGTTGGTCTCGTTGAAGTCACCTGTAATTTGCATTTGGGTAAGTCCCATTTATGGGTTGCTAAAATTGAAAATATACATTCTACCGGCATATTCTTCCGTACAGCCCTGAAAATACATAAAAATGCATTTTGACTGTTGCACAGTAGAATTGTTTGACTCTGGAGAAAGTTGCAGCACGAAAGCGTTTAAAGTGGTGTGTATGACAGAAGTTAATGACTCTTAATAATCACATTATTACGCACATTTTAAGCGTTTATTACTCCCAAAATTAACTGATTCTATTAACGTGTATAAAAGCACTATAAGCGGAAAATTGCAGTTTTCGAATATATGTAAAAATGTTTACAACATATAAAACCTCTTTCGTATCTAAATTTGTCCTTATCATTCATGATTCTACCACTGAAACAAATGTAATTTTCTTTTGTCCAGACACAGGGGAAAAAATTACAGCTTGCTTCCAGTTTGGATGTTGTAATAAAAATTCAATTTATTCATATTTAGCCTTTTTTTTTTTACTTTAATTGACTGAAACAATTGTCACTGTTACCGTTGTACTCCCAACAGTCGGAGATATTATAAGGATATTTTATTAATGTGGGCATTTCAATTGAAATAATTGTCAAGCTTGAAAGGTAAATAGTACCCAATTTAAGCATCCTGTGGATGCATAACTGATTTACATTATCGGTTTTCTTACCCCTTTCTATGCCATGAAAGAAGTGCATGATTGTTTTTTCAATGCCTAGAAATATAAGTCGTTAAGCTTCATCCAGCCACTGATTTTTTTATTTTATTTTTTTTTTTTTTTGCCGAGTTCCTAATTTCAGAATTGTAACTATATTTTGAGTCGCAATTTGATCTTTCTACCTCTGAAGCGTGCAAAATACGGTCGTACAGTCAGCATATATAATTAGAGCAGACTCCATCATTATGATGAATCATTCATGTGGATGACAAAAGCAAAAGGGCCCAGGGGAGAGTCTCGGGGACCACTATTTGCATTGTTTCTCGAAGAGATTAACCCTTATTTAGTTTCTTATTTTTTATATGTTTAATTACTTTTCAAGAGCTATAAATCAGTGCCTTTTCTACCTTAGCATTCATATATAGATACAAACTTTATGCTCATAGGCTTATGGCATGCTCCAAAATAGCATGCCCAGTAATGTGGCCATACAGTTAAATTGCAAAATATGAAGTTAATAACAAACAGTATGCAACAAAATCAAACTTTGACAGAAGCTCTTGTACAATCAGCGAATATGGATGGAAGTATTCATGTGAAGCAAAATGGGAAACATTACATCTAGATTTTAGCGTGCCCAATGATTTATTACACTGAGTTTTATCTGAATTGTGAAAACAATTAACATTAACCATCATGGTAAAAATATAACCTTACGGATGTTATAAATGTGAGGCTATCTGACAATGTTGTTAAATCCTCTGATCCTTTTTCTGTAATTGCAATAAACAGGCACAAATACAATTATAACGTGCATTGAAATAAAACTTGCAATTGAATTATAATGGAAAAAATGAAATTGGAGCAGAAATGGTTGTGCACTTGGGAGAGACAAATGTTACACTTTATCAGTAAAAATTTTTAAAGATAGCAAAGTTTATCAATAATGAAAAGTATGTAATGTTAAATTATCCCAGGAACATGCTAGAAATAATAGCTCTTACGACGACAATGTACATACACGTGTATGTATAAACACATTAATCCATACATATACAACCACATATACCGGTATGTATATTTATGTTTTTATAAATATATATATATATATATATATACATATATATATATATATATATATATATATATATATATATATATATATGTATGTATGTATGTGTGTGTGTGTGTGTGTGTGTGTGCGTGTGTGTGCGTGTGTGTGTGTCCTAGGCTTACCTATTCCGGGCACTGTGTGACAATGGCCAGGCTTGTGATTATGCAGTTGCTTGTAGGTTCCTAAGAACTAGCTGGAAAATATTCCATTTATAAAATTATAATTTCTGTTCACGTGGCGTTGTTTGCAAAGTGACACGAGCGACACAACAATTCTTGCACAAAGGCCATGCTATGTTTATTGCAATATCAAGGATACATCAAAAGTCTGAAATGTAATTCTAATCATATACCAAGCTTTGTACGATATCGTGCTGTCGTTTGGATACGTTTAAAACTACTTGGAAAAAAGTTCTGTTGTTATTGTGCAGCATTCGATTGGCAGATATGTAACCTGACAAAGTCTCTTTGACGTGAACTGATTATATTGATAAACGGAGGCGGATTCACAAAATTGCAGATGCCCAGGAAAGGGACGATTTTGTAGATTTTTGGTATAGTAGCCGCCTCAGCTGCTCAGTCAGTGGACCATTCTCCTGGTTGGAAATGTCCTAAACGAGCTATCCCTATATAGACCCTTTGGCTTGGGATTATCAGTTGAGTAAGTTAAAAAGGTTCTATCTTGCGTCATGCTCAAGCAGACCTAGCTTACATTTATAGGACAACTTGAACGTTTTACAGTATTTGTTTAGCTTAACCCGAGCTGCTTTCGATGGAAACATAACCCTTTAGTATGTCATCTTCTTGCTGAACGCAACGCATACCTAATACGTTGTAAAAAGCTTGACCCCCCCCCCCCCCCCCATTTATCATGCTTTTCCTGCTGCGTCAACGCCATGATTGGGAACGTGCAGTACGTACTGCAATAAGTGGTTTTGATTAGATTGTGGTGTTAAATGATTTAACAAACTGGAAAGATGGTGGATAAACAAGTCCGCTGTATGTATTAGGCAACACTGTGTTATAAATTTCAGTTGCCTTTTGGCTAAGAAAAGACAGGAGCCTGTAGTATGATATAGACCCAATTCATGAGAAATTGAATATTTTTAGCATTAGCAGGTTCAGTTCGGGTGTATTCCTTACAACAGCGGTCAGTTCTTTGAATAGAAATAAAGAACCGGCATGTGTGTATAGGTTTTTGGATTTGCAATAGTCTTATAGCTGATTTGTTCAGGGCAAACTTTATGTTCAATGGCCGAGCCTTTTGGCGAGACCACTTGACGTGAACCACGCCCTGACAAATCAGCCAGGGGACAATAACCAATCTTCAACCTTTTTATTACCCTGCGCGCAATACTTGTAATGCACGACCATATGTACACTCGTTTTCAGGCGGTGCGTATTTGTGATTTTTAATGCATAATTAAGTGGCTGTGAATCAAAATTCCGGTTCACGGAGAGACATGATATCAAAAGTATCGGATTCTCAAGGGCCCAGACAGAGCTGGGCAGGGAAGATTTCTCTGTAGCAATAGTGAAGCGCCTTGTAGCAAAAAGAAAAAAAGAACAAAAACAAAAAAAATCACAAACAGACACACAAATACGACAAAAAACAAAACAACTAAAACCAAAAAAAAAAAAAAACCAAAAACAAATGGAAGGGCGGGGGTGTCTGGAGGCCCTCCTCTAGAAAGTTTTGAAAATAGGGGTGATCTAAGTTGAACTCTAATGCATTTTAGACCATATATTAACTTGAATTGTGCATTTGAAATCCCTCTGATTGGTACCTTATATGTGGCTGTGCAGATGATACAGCCGAGAACTAAGACTTTTTAAACCTACAATGAAATGGCATACATTAATTGTCCGAGCTCTCTTGTTGTTCATTATTTAAATTGATCATGACAAATGATCATGAGTAGTTGTACTTTTTCTGTATACAACACTCCCATTTCTCAGCCAGAAATTGTCAATGTTCCCTCATGACAGCGCCTGTGTGCATGTCCACATTTCATATCTTGAAAGGACCACTAAGACTTGTTGTTAGAAAAGTATATAGTGTAATTACCCATTGTTCTCCGTGTACATGTGAACTTTCAGTGATTTACCATTGTCTTACGTCACATGTACCACTACTTCAATGATGTTTACACGAAATCATTACTGGAACGAATCACAAAAGAAATAACACTGTGAAGTACAATAAAACATCCTTATACCAAACATCTTGGGACCAAACAAAATTGTTCGATATAGGGATGTCTTTGGTTTAGGGCAGGTTCCACACTGTACAGATACCAGCTGAGGTAATTATGGTGGGAGATACTCATTCTGACTGCATGTACATTATTAAACAAACGAACAACAAACAAATAGAGGTTGAAAGTTTTTATTATTTGGGGAAAATGCACTAGCTATGATGGAGGAAATGTGCCATTGATCATTTCAGTCTTCTGGCACTCCTTAATATTAAATATCCAGGCTTAGGATTGGACAAATTATTATTATACAATTTGTAAGTTATTGTTATTTAGAATGGTTAAAGGAAACACCAGAATATCTGCTATGAACAACTGAAAATACATGATGCAACCAGCGGAAAATATTGCAGTATTAGTAATGTTATCGAATTTGACTTTTAATGAAAAAAGAAATTTAGCACCAAAGTGCACCTACATGTACTCACTAAACAAATTTGCAGTGATTTCCTGCGTTTTAGCACCAGCAGCTTCACAATTCACCAAGCTACACGTGTATTTGGATTTAGAAAATATATATAGAAAAGGGCTCAACGTGAATATAAAAATTTTCACAAACAGTGGATTCTCTTTAGTGGGCTTACATGTGGCAACAACAATCTGATAAATTCGGATTAGACAGTGTAATTACCATATCAAAACTGTAGTCCTAATGAAACAAATCCAAGTCAATTACGACCAAGGACAATGTTCCTTGGTATGTATAGCTGAATCACATAAATGTATAGTTTGTCTGTACCCAAAAGAGTCCAAAACGTATGTGCAAAGGGCCATAGGGTAAAAAAAATATAGCCATGTCTAATTTTAACATGACAGAATGCAAAAAGTTTTGTTTAAAAAATACAGGCCTATTTCAGTAAATCGGCTTGAAAAAAGGTGCACTACTGAAAATAAATGACAGCCTGAATGCCATCACATATACATATATAACATGGATGGACTACCTTAATGATGTCACACATGCATATATTAAATGGATGCACTTGGTGAATGCTCTCACAGATGCATCTATAAATTGGATGAACTTTCTGAAATGGATGGACTTCCGGAATGCTATCACCCACATATTTATAAAACGGTTGAACTTTCTGAAACGGATGGACTTCCTGAATGTTGTCACACATGCATTTACAAAATGGACGGACTTCACTGTATGGCCAGCTTCATAATCACTCTCTGTAAACGTTTTGTGGAGTGCACTGCACAAGCTCATTCGTCATAATGAACTTTATGGCATTATTTGAAATTAGAAACATGCACATTGTCTCCTAGTACAAGACTACTGAAAAGTAAAATGTTTCAATGTGTTGATTAGGTGCCACCACCATCGAATAATAGTAGTCTGTCACAATGATGAGACAAATAATGTTCCCATTAGTGAAATTCATAATACAGTACATTGCTAGGTACACCTGCTGAATGGAAAAAAACCAATGATCTTTTATCATCAGCCATACTAACAGCAGCATTTACATATTCTTGTGTAATGTATGTTCTGTATTCATTTGCAGTTCTGTTCATTTGACTGAATCCCTCTCTTAGGTTACAGACATCTGGTTGAAATGTCAACAGGGTGATACACCTTGACAAATGAAGCAAGCTCCCTTATTTCATGCAGTTTACAGAAAAACCTTCAGAGGATCATGGCCACAGTCCTTTGGTGCAGACTATCTATGCAGTCGTCAAGTGGACATAATTTGTATGTCCTTTCCACAGTGCTTTCATCGGGCACATTATCCTTGAATCTCTTTACAACTTCAGCTACTGTGTTCTCTAACTTTATTATTCTCCTTTTTGCGTCCATGAAGGAGCAGTAGTTCAAACTAAATTCGGCTTCTGTGAATTTTCGGAGGAATGCTGTGCCAATAGGGACTGTAGTTGAAACAAATATTGAATCTTTCATTGAGTTTTCTGTTTGACGGGTGTCTATTTTAATGAACTCAGTTCAGAAGTCATGGAATGCTTTTTCTTCAAATGGAGGAGTACCCTGCATGTCATGAGTGTCAACTTATTTCAAGTTGTCATGTTCAAGCAAGTTTTTCAGTGTCAATGTGTCATCACACAACACTGCAGATATATACACCCTCATAAAATTTATAATCCTTTTGTAAATTCCATACAAAGCTTGCTTTTAGGCCTGAAGTGTCACATTTATGTCAGGTAAATGTTGCAGTTGCTCTTGGAGAAAATACAGATACAGCAAGAATTCTGGACTGCTGATGACATAATGCAATCTGTCACAGATCTTTCTGTCACTTTTCTTGATCCCCATGTTGTGTGCTCCCTGCAAAATATTCACACTGTGGCTTTAGATTTTCAATTATTCTGTCAACACAGGAACACTGGGATCGCCAGCGCACATGGTCATACTTTATAAGCTTTCTATACTTTAAACTTGCAGTTTGAAGTTCTTGAAACTTTTCCTTGTGGACTGCACTGTAATAAAAATGATCCATTATCTCTTTCACAGTTTTGTCCACTAACGTTGGAATTACTTTTTGTGCATCCATTTTGCAGTGTCAATACATGTGTTTACTTGTACCATCCACCTAACTGTGAAGGCTTTGATGCAAAGTTTCATAAACAATTAGATGCTCTAAATACGTTTAAAGTGTAGGATTATGCTGAAAAATTGACACTGCGAGTACATACCTACTAAAACAAAGACTGTATGGAAGTCTGTTTCTTCGCCATGCCACCGATTTGCTCAACTTGGAAGGGTTACCTCCGAGTCCGCCGAAAGCAAATGCGAACGGACAGATGGTACTAGGAATGGCTAAATGTGCGTGTAAAATATGAAATTAGCTTCTGGAATGCCAATACCCCTAAATACATTTTTTTCACAGTTGAAGCTTCGTTGCAAAATATATTGTCAAATTCTCCACCACATTTGTCGCATGTTTTTGCGAATGTGCAACAGGTTGCCCAGCCCTGAATAAAACATTGAAGCTATTTTCTGCAAGGTTAAACAAATACAATTGTTGAAATCTTGCGTCACTTGTTCATTTTATATCTAAGGAGTATGTAGAGAAGTATCGAGCAAATTTTACCCACGGTGCTCTAAAAACTATAAAATCCAGCTTATAGAGCACACGATGTCATTCCCTGCATTCGCACCATTATACTAATAATTCTTGAAATATCAGTGGTGTCAGAAGGTATTGTCATTGTTTTGAAAGTTTATTTCGCAGGATCAAGAGCCGTGTTTAGTTCAGAGAGGGGCAACGGTCCTACATCTTGCAGTAAAAAAATTACTTACATCCAGTTTAGAATTGAGGTACTTTTCAAGGATTGTGGACAAATTCCTAACATCTCAAAACGGGGACAAATTAAGTAAGACTTACTTTGTACTGAAGGAACAGAGCCTGCTGATTGACCATAGATATCAGACAATAAATTGAAATTACGTGAATAACCTGTGCAGCCAAATATCAAGACAACAATTTGGATAATTTTCAGTAATTTCTTGGGTATTGAGTTGTGGTTTTCCACTTTCATAGCAAGAAAGGTTAATTTTGCTCTGGATCCAATGAGCCAATAATCATGCTGCAACAAATGTGCATTAGAAAATTTTTCATGCACCATGACTTTCTTTTACATGCAGACTGTATTGTGAATTTGCCTCTGGTGAACAGGGCAGCAAGGCAGCTGGTGTGTGTCCAATAGAGCAAACAGGCTTGCGAAAGGAACAATATGCAGTGTCAGTGTTGACGCAATTTATCAAGCTGGAATGACTCAATATGTCAAAACTGGTTTTGTTCCTGTTCACTGCTAAATGTGTGAACTCCAATTCAAGATAAATGGCCATGTGTAATTAAGATGTGGGACTTGAATGGAAATTGCGTAAAAAAGGGAGAAAAACAGAATCTGTGTGAGCAATAGTACTGATGTAACTATCTGATAGGCTTTGCCAGTTGGCATCAATACTGTCCTCAAATGCCTACAGTACCACTTTATGTTTTTGGCAAATCGCAAGGTAGTTGAAAGCTTTGTAATAATTGTTTAATCACTTTTTGCCGGGTAAACATTAATTTGAATGGTGAGATCAAAGACAATGTTACTTTGTTTGCATTTCAATGAAAATAGGCAGAGGTTCAAGGTTTGATAGTTTTGTTTGAATTTTGGAAACAAATATCTACAGGCTAGAAGTAGCATTCACCAACCTGTTCACAATGCACCTAATTTGAATGGCTGTCATATGGATTTTATTCAGAAGACTCATGCTTAGTTCCAGAACCTGCAAGATTTCAGACTGATTTTCTTTGAGTTGTATCAGGCACTTTTATAATGCATTGAATTAAGCTAGGCAAAATTAATTACCCTCCGCTTAAATAATTTAATGGTGTACCCATACTTTTTTAGGTAATTTAAAGATACGCACATGTATGTGTAGCATAATCCTTTGATTACATCATGTGTAAAGATGAGCAGAGTTGGAGCCCATGCTTGACTGCACATGGGCTAAATGTGACACAAAGTCAAAAAGTGCACTTCGCAGAAAGGATCATGTGTGGTCTTTCCAGTCCCTATTAGGACCCTCCTGACCATTGATTGTTCTCACCATACCTGTGTAATGTGGCCAGAAACTGTGCCAACCATGGGTATAAAGGCATGGGTTTTTTTCTGTCATTTATGGATTCGCCATCATTGGTCAAACTGTGAACATCACCATGCCAAGGCTATCCAAAATGGACAGGGCAAGAGCCATAGGTTGCATTGAAGCCGATGAAAGTTGCAGAGCTGTTGCACGGGCAATGGGTGTGAACCACAAATCCATCAATGAGTTGTTAAGAAAATACCGAAACACAAATGACGCTGCAGATTTACCACGCCCGGGAAGGCCAGAGCTGACCACCAGGCAACAAGACCGTTTCATCATCAATGCAGCACTGAGAAGTACGAGCCGTACAGGTCCTGATATTCAGAGCCAGCTGGAGAGAGCCAATCCTCACCAAAGACGTATGTCCACCCAGACTGTTTGTAACAGACTGCATGCTGCTGGTTTAAGGTCCCGGAGCATGGTGAAAAAGCCGCTTCTTACCCCACGTCACAAGGTTGCTCGGTTGCAATGGACAAGAGAACATGTCCGCACAACACATGCAGGATGGAGCAATGTTCTCTTCACTGATGAGTGTCGCTTTTCCCTCCACAGAACTGATGGATGTGTTCGTGCATGGAGACGGCGACGGGAGAGACACGCTGCTTGTTGTGTTCAGCCCACAATTGCATACGGAGGGGGCAGCATCATGGTGTGGGCTGGCATCTCTGCTAATGGCAAGACAGACCTCGTCATCATGGAAGGAACAATGACAAGCAGACAGTACATAATGGATGTCCTGGAGCCCCATGTTATTCCATATGCGGGTGCCATTGGAGACAACTTCATGCTAATGCACGACAAAGCCAGGCCACATGTTTCAGCTGTGGTTCGTGGTTACCTGGATAGTGAAAGTGTTGAGATGATGGAATGTCCAGCATGCTCACCTGACGTCAACCCGATTGAGCACCTGTGGAGCCATATGAAAAGAAATGTGTAACAGAAGATGGGTCCTAACTCACACTTCGCAGATCTATGGCGTTATCTTCTGGAGGAGTGGGACAGTATACCTCAGACACTTGTGAGAAAGCTCGTCTATAGCATGCGAAAACGCTGCCAACAGTGCATTGACAGCCATGGTGGCTACACATCCCATTGAATGGACTTTTAAAGGTGCTTTATGTGACACAGTGATGAGTCAATTTCTGCTGTATTGAACTCAGAAAATGCCTTAGCTTTAAGTACAGTCTGTGATAACTTTTGATGCCACCAAGCACCATCTGTGATAACTCCTGATGGGACTCTGCACTCAGTTCATATGCATGTTTCAGCGCTCTACAGGTACTCTTGCGAACTTGTGATTCAGACTTTGTCTGCTTATTGACACTGTGCAATGAAGCGTAACTTCATTTGATCATAATTTCCTCTACAGACCTTCTCTAAAGTGTATACAGAATGAAAGAAACATTGAATATATTCAAAATTTGTGTGTGTGTTTTTTTATGTAAGAATTGCTTTTAGTGGAGGGTTATTAATTTTGCCTAGTTTATTTTGAGGTAGACAGTCCAAACAAAAAGCTAAGAACAGATCCCACAGCCGATATGATACTGCATCTGGGACACTTAATTATTTTTTCAACAAGGTCAATAAGTTTATCCAGTTGTCATCAATTCTTCAATATTCATGCCAAAATTGTTGTATATTGTATGCAAGCACTATCCAATTGATAATCTTACATTGCTCCTTTTGGCAGCACGTCAGCCTTGAGTCTAGTCTTTTTGTGAATATACATTAAGATAGGTTTTGTAGGGCAGTCTTTTAGCACTGAATTTTGTCGTTGGGGAGAATTTAGCCTGATGGTAACTGTCAGTAGCAAAGTTGAGGAACCATAAACTTGTTAAGTTTCATTGTAAAAGGCAATCATTTCCATATGTGTGTAGGTCATGTGTAAGTAAGTGGATAAGTCTGTAATTAAAAGGTCGAATAGCAAAAAATAAAAAAAGCAAAAGGCGGGGAAAAGCCATCTATATAAAAACCACAAAATCTTATAATTATCATTCAATGCACATAATAGGCAGAAATAACAGATTTTTTTACAATTATGCATTAATGATTTTATTGATTCGAGGGCAATCTGATAAATTGCTTTCTTTTAATAATCTTGAATCAAGTCACAAGAGTATATATCAAAGTAAAATCAACATAAAATTCATTTGATATTAAATTCTCAAATTTGAATTCATAGCCCCAATTGTAACATGTACTGATCTTTGTCAGCCAGCTGTCAAGTTTCCACAGGAATTGTAACAGGTCAATCAAATCCAACCTTTCATCTCAGACGAGTTAGCACTAAACATAAATGCAACTTCCCCTGCCCTTCGGCGGTCAGCTGACAAATACACATAAGTGTCATAACAGGTTATGTCCTTTATAATGTTTATTCCACTAGGCCTTATATGTGTTAATTCCATCGTGGCCTAACCTGAAAATCAAGGTCTGTGTCATTTTATTAGCCTGGCCACTGTAGACAAGCAATATCTCCATTGTTTACTGCATCATGCCTTATTGCTCTAAATCATTTCACTACCTTAGACAGCAGAGTATTGGGGTTAGTGTACCCCTAAACCATAACACCAATCAGGACTGACATAGTCTTCAATAACATGGCAGTAATAATCATATATGCCGAGCCTATTACAATGCTGAAAACAAGTGGGTTTTTTTGTTTTGTTTGTGTGTGTGTGTGTGTGTGTGTGTGTGTGTGTGTGTGTGTGTGGTTTTTTTTTCTTTGTTTTCTTTTTCTTGTTTTTTTTGTTTTGTTTTTTGTTTTTGTTTTTTGTTTGTTTTTGGTTTTTTTTTCTGTTTTGTTTTGGGGTTTTTTTTTTTTTTTTGGTTTTTTTTGGTTTTTTTTGGGGGGAGTAGTGTTTTTTTTTTGTTTTTTTTTGTTTTTGTTTTTAGATTTTTTTTGCAGGTCACTTACTTATATATGAGAGACCATTTTGGAAATTAATATCCATTGGTACGCTCCAGTGAAAGTGTGGTTTCTTTGAAGTAACGAGATCAGTGGGCATTGCCTCTGAACTAGGTCTTTGAGCCTGAGTGGACTTGATTGGTCCTCTCATGGGTGTAAGCTGAGTATGAAGATTACGATGATGGAGAGGCAGGGAGCTGGAATGGCTTTCGCCACAGAGAGCTGAGGGCTTGCATGGTCCTATAAATTGGGATTGGTGGGGTCTGGGTCACTTTCAATGTCGTCATTATCAGCTTTGTAAGGGACTCCTAGTCTGACCTGTCTAATTAGTTGCAACCTGGCTTGCTGATCAAGCAAGGTTCCAACCATGTGACCAATTAACTTGTAATTTCCCAATTTTTATCCCATGTAATGTCTCCATGGGCTGCCCTGATATTTTCTGCATGTACCACATTTGTGACACCAGTTGGTTCGTATTTTACCCCGTATTTAACAGGTGTAACCTTTTCCATTATTTTGTAATATTGTTACCATGGGCGTTTCAGTTTTTGCAGATTCACCTGGCTTTGAGACTTCAGCAAGATAGTATGCAGGATCACCTGCTTCCATTTCCTTTTCAACAGATAACGACAGATAACGTCAAGATTATACTGGACTGAAAATTATTACAACATCTATGCGTTATGGAGCTTGGCAATGCATTAAAATGCTGAAACCGGTGGCGTCTGACACGCAAAAAATGCTTTAATATATATATATATATATATATATATATATATATATATATATATATATATATATATATATATATATATATATATATATATGTATATATATATATATATATATATGCACAGCTGTGCAAATTTTCATTGTCAATCCAAATAAATTTAGTTCGGACATGATACAACAGCACTAAAAGTATTTTATTTCTTATTCACTATGAGGGATTAAGAAAAAGCTCAGCAAAAACGGGAGTGCAAGCTGTCATTCTGCAACTGCTCTGTGTTTTAAAATTGAGTTATTGCACGTCTGCCATTTTGGATTTTACATTTTCTATCCACCCGAAACTTTCCAAAGGCCTGTATCGTGACAAAATCCCTGAAACCTGATACACGTTAAAGCCTGTACTGTTCCTTAAACGCATATAAATCAGACTTATTGGTTTAAAAGCATGACTCAATCAAGATTGTGCTTAAAACTATGTGCAAGATGATGAAGTCTGGTCTCCACAGCGTTGATTCAACAGTTCAATTCACTTAGTGCAGTTACATGCGTTATACTACGTAACAAAAGTTATTACTCATCTGATGATAGATTTCTCTGAAGTCACCCGAATATTATGTCCTGTATAATGGATAAAACTTAACAATCTCATACCAAACTGCCCACAGGATTATGGAGCTGCGATCCATGTTAATGGTCTGTACGATAACACGGGAAACAGGAAAATTGCATACCTCCTTCCTAGCGTTAACGATATAAAAATTTTCATGTGCTGTTTTTCTTATATTTTAAAATTTTCTTTTGAAGTTGTCAATTCATTTATTTATCTATCTTTAATCTACTTGTGAAGGTATGGGTAAGCGAAATAAAGCTTAGAATCTGTACTTTCTATCTCGGACGATTTTTTATTTAATCAGTCAATAAGAAAATGATCCAACCGACAGAAATGAAAGTTTTAAGTTTGGTTATTGCCCACACACGCAAAGAAGGTTTGACTGCACTAAAAATGTTGCTGTTTCACATCGTGCTCAATAAATAACATGCATATCAATGAAAATAACAAAACCAGAGTAATAAAAAAGGTGGAGAATATATTATATTTATGCCTTTATTGGGATATACATTTTATTGTAAAGTGTCAGGGATAGGTTTGTGAAAATGAGGCATGAAAATAGGCTGTTCAGGATGTTCACTCCGGCATTTTTAATGCCCCAGGCAAGCTCTGTTCAATCTCCATATGCGCCCTCTTCCTGAGCAACATATGTTGTATTCTCTGTCATGATCTGCAGTCCCTTAACTTTGAGGTCTTCCATAATGTCAGGCAATTAATCTTTTTCTGTCAAACCGTATTCTGAGACAAAAAAGATCCGCGTATATATATATATATATATATATATATATATATATATATATATATATATATATATATATATATATACATATATATATATACATATATATATATACATACATATATATATATATATATATATATATATATATATATATATATATATATATATATATATATATATATATATATATATATATATATATATATATATATATATATACATGTATGGTGAACAGCAACCCTACACATTAGAAAGGAGATTAAGCTAGCAACATTTGACTGAAAAAAATACTCATTAGTACAGATTCTTACTCATTTAGTTCAAACCTGAAATGTGCACTGACATTTGCCATCTGCTGACGAGTATCTCCTTCCATTTGGCCAGTCCCGAAAGTGGATGGACATGACATGGCAGGCAATAAGGAGTCGCAAAACCTAGTCATTAATACTTCTTCTTGTTAATTGAGAGCTCTTGTGTGATGAAAGTAATATACACACTCTTGGGAAAACTTACCTTGGACCTTGGTATAAGTCAGACAACCAACTCTACCTGGCGAAATCTACTTTTGCCTGAACGAATGTAATTCTAATTGTATACTGAGCTCGGTCATGCTGACCTCAGATAAAATGAGTTGTCACTTACAAAAGCTGTACCAGATGGTGTGCCAAAACACAAATAAATGGAATGACGACGACTTTCGGCCACATGAGTGTTCTTTCCAGTCTTCCGTTGGACGAGGACTTCAGTTCTCAGAGGGTGTTCGGTCCATTTGTTTTGCCTGAGCTGGTGAGTTTTGGTGGATTGGCCTTAAATAACCCAGTTATGCCTGTGCCAACACAATTCTTTAGATTCTTTTTTCTCACTTTCTATACGTCTCACTTTCAATACGTTTTTTCAATTATTTTTTTTAATCAGACGCCATATAAGCCACACGGACTCTGCACGTATGCCATTGTGTCCTTTAAGTGAAGAAGTAAAGATATTGAACATGTTGCAAATATGCCACATTAGAAATTTGACACTTGGATACCTTCAAGACTTTATCTATCTGTCTGTCTGTCTGTTTGTCTGTCTGTCTGTATGTCTGCCTGCCTGCCTGACTGCCTGTCTGCCTGCCTGTCTGTCTGTATGTCTGTCTGTCAGTCGGTCGATCCATCCATCCATCCATCCAAATATAAATGTTTCATTGCCCTATCGCACATACATCCATTCTTCCCTTCATATCAAGTATTTGTTTAATTATTTATTTGTGCTATAGTGATTTACCCCCATTTTTGTAGGGCTGGTGGTGGGAGTGAGGAGGAGCAGCGCCTTTTGCTGGAGCTGGTTGCGCCAAAAAATATACATAATATTTGCAAATAACCTAAGATGTACACAAATGAAAATGCTAACGCATAATAAAAGTAAACATAATACAACGTGTGAAGAGATAATGAACATGAAAACAGAGGTGTTTTTTTTTTTTTTTTTTTTTTTTTGGTTGCTTTTTTTGAAGCATGGTAAAATAGCAACGGCGGGCAAACTCAGCAGCCTCGTTCTCAGTTATATAGTTGAGCTTTGCTTATGTAAACAAAGAAGCATGGTTACATGGTAGTCGCTGCTTTTTGGAGTGTTGAGGTGCAATCATCACGAAATGCATGCATTCTTAACCAAAATATCGTGTTTATGTATTTTCTGTAATACCAATATTGGATAACAGTTTCTGATGTGCTTGCGACAGAAATTAAAGATAAACAATGACAAAATAGGACACAATTTCATTTCCTAAGACTCTGCAACATCCTGTGGTTTCATGAGTTTCGTATGAATTTAAATTGTATTGTATGCGGCTCCGTCATTCTGTGTATAATGCTGCAAAACAGGATTTAAAAATGGCTGAGTATCCTGCAAAGGTGAAAGGATCGTTTTTGTTACCATGGGAATGGCGGCCATATGGCGTGAACAGCCAATCTCAGAGCATCTATGCCCATGGCACCATGCAAATGACCAGCGCTACGATTTCCCACCTCTCACCTTCCGACACATCAAAGGAGTGTGATAAGTGATTCGTCACTTTTATAACATTCAGTGTACTTTTTGGGTCCAGGTTATTGGTCAGTTTACAATCTTCCTGTCACCCAACACCCTACTGAAGATGCAACAGATGGCTGTTTGGAACACCCACTGAACAGATGCAGCTCTGACATTTTTAATTTTAAACAGACCCACCACGCATTCATGCTGTGACTAAGGGTCCATGTTTTCAAGCAGGTATAAATTGGGACTTGGATAAGTTAAATTTCCAAATGGGTTGTCCAATTTAAAAAACGAAACAGTCCAATTTATCAGAAGTTATGGGGGGAGGGTCTTGACGGGGAAACCAAAACGTTTTTTAAATAACATAAATTATGCCAATTTTCGTGCTTACTGATACTTTACGTTTTTCTTGAACAAACAAAAACGAAAAACAAATCTTTGAGCATTTTGGGCCAAATAGTACGACTTTTATCACAATTTAAAGGGCTATACCCCAACATATGGAATTTTACGGTTGGTTTCTTTTTGGGTGGAATGTGGATACATGGTTGATACTATCCAAGCACCACCCTTGTGTTGTCGATGTGTATGCTTTCGCAGTGCATTCTAGGTGCCCGGAATAGACCCCATCCTACAAAAGTAGGGTTATTTACCTTGGATACAGTACAGAAACTGGACAAAGAGGCTGAATGCAAACAAGCCTTAATTATAAGAAATGCACTTCGGGAATGGATGTTAAATATGGCAGGACACAGAAAAACGGACGAAGCCATGCGGTACTTTATGGCAGAAATCAAGAGATTTATAAGAGAACGTTTCATGAAGATCAAAGGTAGAACTGCCCGGATAGACTGATGTGATAAAAACTTTACAGAGTAAAAGTATTAGGTGCATTTCTTTTTTTTAAAGTACTTTAAACTCTGTGTGATTTTTTCTGTTCATTTATTATAGCATTATAGTTTTAATAGGTACACTGCCCTAGATATAATAAAGAAAGTTAGCTTGGGAAAATGTCTTTTTACTGTTGCATCCCATATCTTGACTCGGAACAGCAGACCTATGGAATAAGAGTAGGAAATAACAATCACAACCTTAATTTTTTGTTGCAAAAAAAAGTGTATGTACAAGGTCGCTGTACGAATTTAACAATATACACGTCTACAGACAAAATTACCTCACAAAAGCTCCATGTACAGGCAGCAAGACTTATCTATCAATGCATATATATATATGTATATATATACATATATATATATATATATATATATATATATATATATATATATATATATGTGTGTGTGTGACGGGGTGCGTGTGGGTGTGGGTGTGGTCTTGCGTGGCCATCCCAGGGCATTTCAGACAGTTGTACACCAACTAAGGAAAAGGAAGAAGCAGAGAAAAAAGAGTTCTTTGCACGTTAAATGTCCTGTGGCGTATCCCAGAAGCGTATCCATCAGGGTGATTACAGCCCAATGGTCTCAGGGTCCGCAAAAGTAGGCGGACCGGCTGCGGCTGTACGTGGCAAAGGGGACATCTCCAGGTCTGCAAAAAGTTCTATTAAGCCTATATTTAGCAATGTCTTTTCCCCATTTTCCGCTATGGGCGGCTTTGTACGCTTTTGCCTGGCAGTCACTCACGAAGGAGCCCAGGGTTTCGTCGCCATTCCTTCAAGTACATGCGTTAGTCTGATGTAAATGTAAAAAGAACAAAATTTTCAGATTCATCCGTAACTCGCAGATTTCATGTGTGACTGAGACTTATTGTACCATGGTACCATTTTGTTTTGAACAACGTATATTCGTTTTCATTTGCAAAATATTACTGAAATATCAAAGGAAATATTTTTATAACTGAGACCTTATTCATGTATTATAAGTGAAAATGTTCTGAGAACCTTTGCTCTAATCTCCTCAAAACGTCTTAATGACCTGCTGAATGATACAGACAATTCAGAAAATACTATTCCTGTTGCAGCTGACTCACCATGTGTGGATACTGAATTCTTAGCTAATTATCTAAAACCTGTGGTACATTCTTTTTCTGTTCCAGATCTGAATGTTCAAAGTTTAAACTCTAAATTTGAAAAACTTCAAATGCTACTCGATGATCTATCAAAGAATGCATTTGAATTTGACGCCATATGTCTGCAGGAAACCTGGCTGAAGATCAATTCAGCGACTGCATCACTTTTCAATCTTGACAATTATGTTATATTTTTTCTAGGAGCCACCTGCAGCTCGCACGGTGGCTTACTTATATATTTACATAAAAGGTTGAAGTATACCGTGCGTAACTTGTATACGCCGAACAGAATCATGGAAGGGCAATTTATTGATATATCTATGGATGTTGCTGATAAAAAATTACTTTTTGTAATATCTGTCGACCACTCAGAGACAGAAACAATGACATAGAATTGTTTAAATATGACATCAGGCCTATTATCTAAACCTTGTCACTTGAATCATCCAACAAAATTATGGCCAGAGATTTCAATTTGGATCTGCTCAAAATAAACACCAGACAAAAATATTCTGAGTATTTAGATGCAATGTTATGTAACGGTTTTTATCCCAGAATAACTTTGCCCATGTGGCTAACAGACAGAACAACTACCCTTACAGATCAATTGTTTTGTAAAATTTCATATTCAAATGCACCGTGCACCTCTGGCATTCTGCTTTCCGATCTCTCGGATCACTTGCCTATTTTTACCTGTGCCAATTTAAAACCAAAAGTCCGAGGCCCTCCAAAATATGTCTTAATTAAGACTAATAATCCCAATGCCTTTCAAAAAATTTAGTAATGAAAAAAAATGAGACTGATATTATGCATGCTCTGAACTGCTCAGATGCTAAACAGAAACATCTGCTCACAAAAAATGTAAAGTTTGACAAATATTAACATAAGAATTGTTCATGGATTACAAATGGTATTTTAAAGTCCATTAAATTCCGTGACAGAATATCCAAACCTTCAGAAGTACCCCGTAAAATCATCCACAATACAACACCCTGAAGCAAAATCTTAAAACATACAAGATTTTAAATATGAATATTAATGAGCTAAAGCAAACATACTATCATTTTCAATTCCAGAAATATAAGCATAATACCAATTTTTTTTTAAAAAATGGGATACCATCATTTTTTTTATATAAAAATAAAGACAAAAGAGTTTTATCTTCCTTTTTCCTGATTGACAATCGAAAAATAACCAACATAGAGGTGATAGCAAATAAATTGAATGCTTTTTTCACTAACATTGGATCAAAATTTGCAGCTTAAATTAACACAACTGACAAACCACCTTTCACAACCTATCTTTTAAACCCTATAGAAAATTCCTTTTCCTTTTCATCATTTGATATGAGTAGCATCAATAAAATTATCAAAGATTTAAAACCAAAGGCCAGTACGGGGCATGACAGCCCATCTACGAAACTGTTCAAAGGCCTGTCATATATTTCTAACCAGTTGGCGCTAGTCATGAACCAATCCCTAACAACTAGAATCTTTCCAAGCAATTTAAAAATTGCAAAACTGATACTACTTTTTAAAAAGTAGACAAAGCAAATCTAGAAAATTACCGGCCGATCTTAATTCTGCCTGCTATATCAAAACTTTAAAAAGTGGTTTATACACAGAAAAATGAGTGTTTCATTTCAAAATCATTATTTTACAAAAGTTGGCACGGATTAAAAACGCTTCACTCAACCAAAACGGCAGCCTTGGAATTAACAGAGAGAATCACAAATTTTCTTGATAGAAGTTTACTTCCCTTATCAATGTATTTAGATCTGTATGAGGCTTTTGACACTCTGGATCACCAAATTCTCTTGCTCAAACTTAAGTATTACGGCATAAGAGGCAGCACTTTGAATTGGTTCAAAAATTACCTTACAAATCGGAAACAATATGTTTGTTTTTCATAATATACACAAATGATATGCATCAAGCCTCATCTTAATTTGATTCATTATTGTATTCTGTCGACACCACTTTGATAAATTCCCTGTGCTACTTTGATTCTGTTTCTCATGTTAATTTCAGGGTATCAGACTCTATAAACATGGAATTGAACAATGCCTTTCATTGGTTAGTTGGTAACAAATTATCACTGAATATATCCCAAAACTAATTAAATGTTAGATCACTTTCCACAGAGAAAGTTAAATTTTACTTTAGATTTGAAAATTGGTGGCATTCCTATTTTAAAACCAGATAAATTTGATTCCCTCGGCTTATGCATTCAAGAATATTTGAATTGGAATAGTCATGTACTCAAAATTGGTAAAACATACTTGGAGAAACTGACTACCCTTATCATACACCTGGTAAAAAAACACAAAACAAAGTAATAACTGCACAAAAACAGATAACAAAGATTACATATCAGATTTCATTTCATTGAACAAAAATAAAGAAAAAAAAGTGACAAAAATCGACAGCACGAAAGTTTTATTCGTGAAGCTGGTTGCAAGGTGTCTCTTTAGACTCAGTGAGTGTTTGCTTGGTCTTAAGATTTGCTGTCGCTCGAAAAACCTGGTTTCTTTGCTTGATATGCCTTCATCTCCCAGACTGGTGGAAAAAACCACTGTAAAGCGTGCATTCAATCCCTTATCGATTTGCCCTTAACAATTGACGATAAATTGGTCACCATAGTTTGGCACAAAGTGAAATGTCTGACATAAGTGCAAATAACAGATCCTGGTGATGCACATATTAATGAAATTGCCTGCTGATGACGGATTATGGCCCCTTGTATGTCTGGTGTATCACTAATGTGTACAGTCTCATATTGTTGTTTCTAAATTTGTTTTAGTTTAACTTCTCCGATAGTGCCACAAACTATTCACAAATTCCAGGTTCAGTGCGTCTGAAAGCTTAGCTTTGGTCAAAATTGGTTATGGCAAACCACGGTTGTGATGTCTGCATGGCACATCTACGCATAATTGATTTGAAGAAAGATATTCAAAATATGAATATCCCAAACCCCCTAATAGGTGTAAATCCAAATTCAACAACTCTTGTTTGTGGGTCATTTGATGCGCTTACAGCGCAAACCTATGAACTGAAGTTAGAATTACAACTCTATACATAATAATTTTGAAGATATTTAACATTGACACTTTGCAGGTGCTCATAATGTGCACAATTTTAATTCTACTACTTTTTCTGTAGTTCATTTGATACGAGTGTACCACAAACCTATAAACTGAGGTATCAATGACATCTTGTCACATTACAGATTCCAAGACATCCAAGATTTAAATTTCGAAATGGCCCTAAATCACTTTATTTTCAAAAATGTCACCCTTCTTTATTAAGAGGGGTGACAACCCATGGAGATTGTACTGGCGTTCCCCAAGGGTTCATTCTTGGCCCCCTCTTATTTATTCTTTATGTAAAGGATCTCAGTGTCTCTCTCTCAAAAAATCGAAAGTCAACTTATATGCAGATGACACTCTGTTTTATTATGCTGACAAATCCAAAGATGTTGTCTCCAGTGTATCACAGCAAGAGCTGATCCAAGTAGCTGACTGGTTCCATGCAAATAAATTAAGTCTCCACCTTGGAAAAACAACTTGTATGCTCATTTGCAGCAATCACAAGAGAAATTCCATCAACTCAACCCTTGTTCTATCACTCAATGATGAAGCTGTCTCCCAATCAGAGGCTTGTAAGTACTTGGGTGTAACGCTTGATCATGAAGTGAAATTTGAAAAGCAGGTGGATGAGGTTGTTACAAAAATAAAGAGAGCTCTTGGTGTTTTTGGCAGAGCTGCAAATTTCCTTTGTGCAGACTCCAAAATTATCCTGTAAAACACCTCGGTGTTACCTCATTTTGATTATTGTAGCACAACCTGGGGTAGCAATCTGAAGAACGCTAACATTTTACGCCTCCAGCGTCTACAGAACAAGGCAATGAGAGTAATATTACAATGTCACCCTAGGACGCACATCCTCGACATGCTGAAGACCCTGAAATGGATGAGTGTCAAACAAAGATTGTTCTACAATCTCTGTGTTTTTCTTTGGAAAATAGTCAATAATGAGGTCCCACCTTATTTACAAAATATATTTACTCCAGTGACTGAAGTCCATTCCTATCAAACAAGAGCATCCACTTCTTCAAAATTTTTCCGGGCAAGGTCTTCCCCTAAAACTCTGTCTTTTATTGTTACCAAATTTTAGAATGAATTACCTCAGCATGTCTGGGATGCACGATCTCTTTTTAGTTTAAAAAAAAAGTTGCATACAATTCATTTTTGATCACGTAGAACCTTTCTGATCGATGATCTTTTTGATCATTGATTGTTTTATCAGACTTTTTGCTCTAGATTGATCGTAATGTCTTATGAACTCAATGTAATTGATTTTTAGGGTTCTTGATGTTCTATCTTTTAATTCACCTTGTGCACCACTCACCTACCCATAATCATCTGATCTTTACTCTTTGAATGATTTGGTCATGTATTTTTAATTGTTATGGCATTCAAACCTCACCAGTCATGTACTGACCTTTGATTGCAATAAAACTATTCAAACTTGTCATTATATATGGAAGAAAAGATGATAAGTCCGAAGTTGCTGTGTGTAATTAGTATTCAAATAAAATGTAGGGCAAATTTGCTTGGAAAGAAAGAAAGAAAGAAAGAAAGAAAGAAAGAAAGAAAGAAAGAAAGAAAGAAAGAAAGAAAGAAAGAAAGAAAGAAAGAAAGAAAGAAAGAAAGAAAGAAAGAAAGAAAGAAAGAAAGAAAGAAAGAAAGAAAGAAAGAAAGAACGTCTGCGTTGTCACACAGACAAAGCAAATCTTTGTGATACAATGTGGCCATATATGTGAATGGTCACTAATTTTCTGCAGACACCCCGACTCAACAAGTACATTTAAGGCTCATTTTCAAAATTTGTTTTTCATGTCTGTTACTTTTTCGTGCTAACTGTAGGGAAAGTTTCTTGTAGTTTCAAAGTACTTCAAATTTTGTATGTCGCGGATATGAATATGCATTCTATCCGTTATGCCAATCGGGTAATTTTGATAAGACAAAGGAGTTTTAGCTTGCCGTCAGAGCAGAAAAACCTCCTAAGGTGAGTAGACACATGCAGCATCAGGCAAAAACTTGTTTAATTCAACTTGCTTGGCAAATCGGATAGACTCAAAGAATGTTAGTTGTAGGCAGTTTTTTTAATTTACTAATATTTGCATTTGCAGTGTGTACCGAGAATATTTTCTGAAATGTATTGGTAAAAAAGGTTTAAAATACATATGTACCTTTGTCGCTGGAAACTTGTCAACTTTGATTTTAATTTGTTTGTGGGATTATGCTTTAAATTGTGTGCGCTGGGTTAAGTTTTGTCTGAATTTGTTGTACGTGCTTTCTCTTGTCATACGTTATCTCAATTATATAAAACTTATAGTAAACGCTCTGTTATTTGGTTACAAGTTTTACTGCGTCACTTGACACGATATTTTTGTGCTTCTTGTGAGAACGTGTCATGCATATTTGGCATTTCCAGGTGTGTATGCATTCATCTGGTTGAATGGAATAAAACTCTCCTTTTCAAATCAACTCTCTCATTCTTGTAGTCAGTCTTTGCACTAGATCAAGCAATAGACTGAAGTTCCTTTAGACGGACGCTCAGACATTTACGAGCGCTGTCTAATGGTTACATTTCATTCAACAATGTCACTTTTTAAGAGATTTTTGTTTAAAGAACTGATTGTTTATGCAACAATTACACTCAAACGCATACAATTTAACACGTATATCGCAATCTTTTAATCATGCTATTCATAGACCATTGCAGTTTTATTATATGAATCAATTTACGTCCATAATGGAAAACTCGACAGCTATAAATTATATTTTTAATGAATAAGGTGTATATCCCCTTTAAGGATTCTTTGCGTTTCTCTTCCTTACAACTCTGCAATGAGGGGACTGAAGCCATTAACATTCTGTTATTTATTGCATGCAGTGTATGTGCTTTGTCCGCCAGCTTCTACACTTGTGACATAAGTTCCACAATAGTCGAATACATTATATACAACCTTTCCTGTTGGCCTATCCAAATTTAACCGTGCTAATTAGCTCGAAAAATTGATAAAATCAACTGCTGGTGCCATCATAGACAAACTTCACGCGGTTCATCTGTGAAACAATGATAATGCTCTTCCTTTTTCCGCTGCACATGGCTCCTTTATATAAAAGTTCAATATTTCGCAGGAAGTGTACCAATCATGTTTTTCATTCTTAATCAGTTGAAACTGACGTATGAGACATTGTGGCATTGAATGTCCATGTCTCTCAGGAACAGGCGTCCTCATTATGTTTTAAGTAAAAACAAGTGACCCCCCCCCCCCCCGTTGTACCTAGGCGACAAATTAACCTGACGTCAAAGGAGGTAATGTGCAGAAGGGAAAGACGTCCACTTCAACCATGTTTGACAAAATGTTAAAGTTGCCTAAGGCCTGACAGAAATATATCTGTGGTTCCAGTTGGTCGGCAGACCTTACTGAAAAGGCCCGACCACAAATATATTTTGTGAAACATAACCAAAAAAGAAAAAAACGTTTCAAGCCACCTTTCCCTAATAACAATTGATCGACCCTGGCTGAAAGATTTTTTCCAGAAAGTGCCCGACGTATGCCGTTGTTTTTAGGTAAAGTCTACTCAAACACAGCTTTTAACCTAACTTGTCGGGGGGGGGCTTACTTGGGCCAGGGAAAGCGTTAGCTGCACAGCCACAGTAGTTCGGAGAAACAGCATTGCCCTGGTTGGTCGGTGATCGTTATCGTAATATTTCTCTAGGTACCAGGTGTCCGTCTTCGAGTTAGCAGCGAAAAGGTCGTTAAAGTACTTTTCAAATATGACTTACTGTCTCCACTTTAAGCTACCCGCTCGGGTGTGTCTGAAGCAGTTTTTATAGTTATTTACAAATCCAAATGCGGCACGATATCCTCACAATACAAATCATGCACGTTGGTACCATTTTCGGAGAGCACCATTTTGAATGTGGCACAATGCATTGTGAGGCAGTCATACCAAAATACATTTGATTTTGATATCAAAGTGAATTGCGGCCACAGCCTATATAATACCATTATTGGTGCTCTGAAATAATTGTAAAATATTTACTTTTGGTGTCATATATTATTACCGCTGTAGTATCGTCCCAATACTATCCTCATTCACAAACCATTGGGTGTGGAATTCACATTTTTTTTAAATGGCAGCCAAGCCTTCAGGCTACTCCCGATTGGATATTTTGAAGAGGTAATAACCAAAATATATGTGCAATAAATGTTAGCGGAAGACTGATTTGTCGAATGAGTGTAATGTACAATATATAATTGGACTTTTGCAGTGTGAGCTTTATCTAAAAATGAAAATACAACGCCCTGCCGCTAGCAGTTGTTGGCGACGGTGGGCCCCAAAATAGAGACATTGAATCAGATACTGAAGTCGCCCCCAGGCTTTGAATTAAGCAGTACCACTGGTCAGAACAGTCAAGACCCCTGCTGAGTCAAAGATTGAGCTTAGTAGAGACAGTTGCCCCGATAATGGATACAGGTTCGAAAGTACCAGGGGGTTTTTATATAGCTAGTTATGGCTGAGGCCATGAAGATGGGCACTCTGTGAATTCGTGCAAGATTAGCGACTAATTGTGGTCACAGTGTTGGTCACCTTTACGGACAGCTTCAGCGTTTTAATCGCATTGACACTGTAATTTACAATACAACAGTTTGTCACCGACAGTGCCGACCAGCATTTGTCTTTCATAGTGGGCAGCTACACTGGAGCCAGAAAGCTGAAGTCCGCGGTCTGCGTACACTTCAGAAACATCCTCCACGAGACCGTTTCGTGTTTTCAGGCGGAATACCTGGAAACAGTCAACACACACTTACACACCCCTAAAGTGTAGTGTACACTTATCTGTGAGCCGTAAAAAGATTTACATTAGGAGACAAAACATTTACTTGAAGCAGGGATGTGGAAAGAGATGGACATACCACGGGCTCAGGGTGTCAGCAGTGAACCTGTTATGCTCAACTGAGCGCGACGGCTACAAAGGAACATGAAATAAAATACGCAGCCTAATCCCCAGGGTCCTTCCTTGTGATGTTGGAGGAGACGTGGTTGTAACGGGTACGCTAGTTCTCTTGCCCAGTGCCATATTATTCCCATGGTTTTTCAAGAACTTTTGGATGCGTGCGCACGTGGTTTCATGATTTGAATCGGAGAAAGAAAAACACGGCGGTGCGATTATTATAAAAAAAAAATCGGACTGTTGAAAGAAAAGTTCAGACAATTTTCATCCCAAAATTTGATAATTTTATACATTTTAAAGAAATTAATCGATTAATTATCACTTTTTCGTAGTCTCAGCGACAGGTAAGAAACACAATGTTTGCAAACATCGAACGAAAATCTTGCAAATTGAATCAATATTTTCAGTGGCGAAGAAAGCACTGGAAAATACTTTTGAACTAATTTGATGTGTAAAGCTGGCTTTTTTGTGCGAGAAAGTAGTAAGTGGCGACCTTGACTGGCCAAACACGGTTGCATCACGTGGAAGGTTGCGTGACGGCTTGTAAATATTGCGTGTAAATGGGTTCTTCGCCGAGGAGTGCACGTGATCACTACATGGAAACCTTGCAACGATGACGATAACCGGGGGAAATTTTTCCACATCCCTGCTTAAGGTGTCACAGTGTCAAGGTTAAAAGTAGATCTGATTAAGTTTTATTGTCCTATAAAAACTTAATTGTATTTGCTCCTGCCAATAAAACTCATTCATATATATATATATATATATATATATATATATATATATATATATATATATATATATATATATATATATATATATATATATATATATATATATGTATATATGTATATATATATTCCCTTCATCTCCAGTTGGACAGCCCGTCTGTCTATCTATCTATGATAAACGTTACCAAGACAGGGTAAGACCCAGTCGTATCCATCATCTCTATTGCTTTCAGTGTTAGCGTTACCATTACTATTATTATGATGCTGCAATGAATATAACAAGATAGAGAGACAAATATACAGACAGGGATAAAGAGAAGGCTGGTCTGAACAATTTGACATGCCATACCTGAGATGGTGTGTTTTTATCGATAATCTCCTGTGTAAATATATGCCAAATAGACAAATGAGCTGCAATCCAAAGATCTCCTTTTTCTGGATCCACTTCTATATTATCAATTGCTGTATACATTGGCACAGTCTGGGGGAAAAAAGCAAATATCTCTGTTAACAAACGCAAAGCAGCTTGGAAACTAGAAAAGAAGATTTACTTCAAAGCAAATCTGTCCGTATGCCTTCAAAGTTGTAAATATCGAATGCTAAAACTTTGGTTCATCCTCCATTGTATATAAATTGAAAAGGGGATGGCAATTTTGTTTATAACTGTTTTAAATAATTCTGTTCAAATATTAAAACTTGATTTTAGGACAACATGAAATTGGGGGGAAGTAAACAAAGTTAGACAGAAAAGAAAGAAATAAAGAATACTGGGAAAACAATATGTGTTCACACAGAAATAATGTAAGCTTTGAATTTCGTTGTGATGACTTTGAGAGTGATGGTGTAGATGGGGGGTTCCCTCATGCATTAATTAAAAAATATGATGTACTAAACCTAGTTTACGTCTTTCTCTAAACAAGCTTATGACACAAAATGCTACTATCGCCATTCTAAACATGAATGAAGACTACAAGTTCACATCAAGACATTCAGATAGAATGTAAATCTGACAGACACATACATTTTGCGGGTTGGATCGATACTTTTTTGAAGCACAAACTACAGGTGATCTCCACTGCTTAAACAAGAGCCCTTAAAACAACAGGTTGCGCTAATAACAGTCCAGGTAGCCACTCACACAGAACACAAAGAATTACATGATTGACACATGTAATTTGCAGGGTCTCTATATATTTCTCCACAATTAACTCCTTGCAGTCTCAAAACTTGGAAGAAACTTTAAATGACCACATCAAAACTTTTGTATTACAGCTACGTCTAACTGTTGATTTCATAAGAATGGTACAAGTACATATCCATTAGCAGCACAAATTTATTATCAGGCTGCTGTGTATCAACCCACCTGTCTGGTCCCTTTAGAGACTATATATGCACATTGTCTGCAAATGAAAAATTTCAACCCCAAAACCAACTACAGGATATTACAATAACAAGATAGATGAAAATTTCAAAGTTGCAAATGACCTTGACCTTTGACCTTTAGAAGCCACATGTAAATTACAAAAATATGAAGTGTTGCAATATCTACAATTTGAGCTCAACACGATTTAAATAGGATAAACTACATGTTAGGCAAGATAAAAAGTTCAAAGATGGAAATGACCTTGATCTTTGATGTTTAAAGGTCAGATGTAAACTACAAAAATGTATTGTGTTACAACAGCTACAATTTCAGCCAGACGTGAAACAAAATCCGATGAAAGATAAGCAAGTTATAGAAAGGTGAAAATTTTAAAGGGCCTCATAACCTTGACCTTGACCGTTAGAGGTCACATGTAAATCGCAAAAATGAACAGTGTTACAATATCTACAATTGGGGCCCAACATGATCAAAATCGTATAAAAATTTACTGAGTTATGGCAGGAAGAAAGTTTTAAATGGCAAAATGGCATTGATCTCTGACAATTAGAGGGTACATGTGAACAACAAATAATGCACAGTGTTAAAAACCTATGCATTGAAGTTGGACTAGCACCTGTACCTCTAACAGTTTTGAAGATATTCAAGATATTTCAAATAACCATAATATGGAAAGATATAAAAAAAGAAGAAAGAAAGAAAGAAAGAAAGACAGAAAGAAAGAAAGAAAGAAAGAAAGAAAGAAAGAAAGAAAGAAAGAAAGAAAGAAAGAAAGAAAGAAAGAAAGAAAGAAAGAAAGAAAGAAAGAAAGAAAAAGAATGTCTGTGGTTGCACACAGACATAAATGAAAACTTCGTAGGAAAATGATATGTCTGTGTTGGTACACAGGCATAAAAATGAGTCTAAATACAGGTCGTTTGAAGAAGAAAAGTATGATAACTGTAAGAATGACTCTTGCACCGCAGTTTTGACAGACTAGTCAGATTTCCTCAGCATTTTTTTAGCGCATTCCACCCCAAGCGCGCCAAGGACAGCTGTTGAGCTGGTCCATTTTGTTGCATTTGCAATTGTACGCATGCTAGCACCTACATAAAAGGTCAGATTATAAAGGAATGGAATCAAGTGTCATTATGTCAAATCAGAGCCAATCGCAATTTGCCAAAAACATCAATTAAATAAGAACATTCGCCATACAAAGCGAAACTTTTTTGTCCCAGTCCATCTAACCCTAGACCTAACATTACGGTGATTAAATACGTCATTTTCTTGCCTAAATCAGCAAAACACCTAATTTGTATGTATTCATGATATAATAACGTTTCACTATTGCTTTTCTGCTGCTAAATTTCGGGATGGCCCTATTTTAACTACAACACCGCCTTGTTCACACTGGCTGTACATTTCAAAACGTAGTCGTCCGTTCTTGTACATTAAAACAAGAAATGACTGTGAAAATGCTCTTTTACTTACTCTTGTATTTCAACCTAGGGCTCGAAACTGTGCTAGGTCAGATATCATTCTGCAGTAGCTAAAGGTCTAGATACTTACCTGTATGTTTGTCAGTTGAAGGTCAGAGTCTCTTCTATACACCTTTAATTTTCCTTCCCCAAAGTCAGAAAGGTACAGGTACCTGATTGAAAAGCAGGGACAAGATTGCAGAAGATGCACAACAATCAACTGAAAATGTGACTCAATATCTCTGCTTCCTGTGCGCACTAATCATACAGATGAACATTTTACACCTGACAGAGTGATCAGATGCCCATGCGCTTCACTCACTGTGAACACAGCAACCACTTTCCCTGAGTCTGCAAATACATCTTAACGATGATAGTAAGCAAGATAACGTGCATTTCAAGTGTAAAAATCGTATCACTCTGACGTCAATAGTATTATACTAAGCGTTATTTTTTTTTCACTAACAATATGCATGATTGGTATACATTGAAATTGAATTTGAAAGAAAAACGACTAGTGGAGACGTCAATAACATTGACGGAGGAACTTAGGTAAATGATTCGCAGCGCATTTGTCAAAAAATGAATGCTGAATACCATCTAGAGTGGTGATATTTTCTGCAAGGCTATGTATCTAGAGCCAAAGTTGTTTATTTATTTATTTGTTTATTTATTTATTTATTTATTTATTTATTTATTTATTTATTCATTCATTCATTTATTTATTTATTTATTTATTTATTTATTTATTTATTTATTTATTTATTTATTTATTTATTTATTTATTCATTCATTCAGTCAGTCAGTCAGTCAGTCAGTCAGTCAGTCATGCATTTATTTATTTATCAATCTATTATTTACTTGTTTATTTGTTTGTTTGTTTGTTTATTTATTTATTTATTTTCATTTATCTATTTAAATCATTAATTAATTCAGTTAGTTATTAACAATATCTGTCTGCTACTTGTTTGTTTATTTATTTTTTTTTTTTCGTGAAAACAACAGCATGTCTTACGTTTTGCTCAAATTGCCCTCTTCCCGTTAAACGAAAAAAAACCTTTACAGAACTAAACAGTTAGATTTTGTGTTAGTGTGTGTGTCCGTGTGTGTGTGTGTGTGTCTGTGTCTGTGTCTGTGCGCGCATGATGCTATATAATTTAATTCTCTGACTGTGGCAACTCTTGTGTTTAGATAAAAAAAAAGGAGGACGGAGCATTTTTTAAAATCAATTTAGGATCACAAGAAAATGGCTTAGTTACGGCACAGAAGTAAGAATTTAGTCAACTAACCTTTTGTCCGGAGAAATGTTAATACCATTGGGTATGCTCATCCCAGACAAAACCACCTTGCCTGCACGTCCATCGTAATAGACAACACTGCCCCATTTAAACAGAGCAAAAACCTCAACGAAGAACCACGGAAATGGCCACCAGAAATAATTTGTCAAGTAGAAGGTATCCTTTCCGGTGGCGACTAGATCGTTGGTACTTTGAAAAAGTTAGAAGAGAAAAGAGCAAAAAATGTCAGTCAAAAGCACATATTCGCCATAACATGGCTCTAAACATGTACAAAAGTTAAACTGCTAGATTCAAGAATGATCCCATAGAGGTAATAATGTCTTCCAAATGCGATAAAGACGCTATTGACAGTGACGAACATATTCTATGAGCCACTTCAAAGCTTTCAAACCTGTCTTGGAGGCCGATGTAGCACACTTCTAGTGTAGATATGTACCTTATTTACATCTAACAGGGATTCTCTAAAATCTTTTCTTTGCATATCGCCCTGTACTGTACATATGATGCATATTCTATTCACTGCTCGAAGCTCTGAGCTGGCAAAAGCGTAAAAAGCAATAAAGTTTAATCTATTCAAGGGTTTTATACTGTCGGTGATGTGTAACTTACAAGCACAATAGCGTCATCAAATTAGCACATTGGACTAAGCAACTGTTTGTGGAACGTTCCAAATGTAGGACACATGCTAACGGGCCTAGCCCGAACTTGTTTTAATCGCTCGATTTCAAAATTTATTCACATGGTTTATTGCCACATTCAAGAACCAGAGAATCCCCAAAACAATTTCTTTGCCGGAAAAAAAGTTCAATAACACAGGATATAATATAGAGCGGTTTTGCTGGTCCGTCACGAAGTAGTGTATATAATATACACGGCGGTCACTGTCAAGGGACATGTTATAAAATGTATGGTCTGCACGCCGGACATAGTCAAGTTGGGAAATGTTCTATGTCGGATACACGACGGGCGTGATTCGGATGGGAAATGATATATATTGTGTTTCCTCGAGTGTGATTGTGATTGGAAATGTTATATATTGTATGATCTACAAACAGGCATCAGTAGGATGCGAAATCATATGTATTGCATCATCTACACAACGGGCGTGATTAGGAAGGGAAATGTTGTATACTGTATCACCTACACGAAGCTTGTGATTCGGATGGAGAATTGTTATAGATTGTATTTCCTCGGGTGATATTAGGATGGCAAATGTTATATATTGTATGATATACACAACGGACGTGATTTGAATGGGAAATGTGAGATATTGTATGATCTGCACGACGTACGTGATCAGCATGGGAAATGATATATATATATATATATCGTATGATCTGCATGGTAGCACGTTTACGATGGGAAATGTAAAATATCGCGGTTAGTGTTTCTGCAAAGGGAACAAGCAAAACCCAAGGACAAAAGAAAAAGAATGAGGAACTGTGTTGGCTGGCTGTTGATGATATTTCGTTGGGACAGATGATAAAAAAACAACACTTTTTTTACTCTTTTTTACTGACCTGTGCAATAGCTTTATTAGATTCTATTTCACTTTGTCCGCCTGTTTGTATTTGGGCACCCCACCCCCACCCCCACCCCCTTTTCTTCTTGCTGCGACTCTACTTCTCCAGGAATTTCAGTCCATGGTATTTGAGGGTTGTTTTGACTCATTTGGACTACCCAAAAGCTTTATTATATTTCTATTTCACTCTGTTTCTCCCTTTTTGTTTGGTTCGCCCATTTTTTTAAAAACTTTGTGACTGGTGGGTTTTGAGGGTTGTTTTGACTCATTTGGACTACCCAAAAGCTTTATTATATTTCTATTTCACTCTGTTTCTCCCTTTTTGTTTGGTTCGCCCATTTTTTTAAAAACTTTGTGACTGGTGGGTTTTCTTTTTCCGCACTCCACATCTTGGTTATTGGATCAGGGGCCAATGTGCACACAAGCTGACCCAAGGCCAGTCTAAGTTGGCCTCGTTTCTTGCCAGGTGTTGTTTGACTCAATTACTTTTCGAAATATGGAATTTACATATTTCAAGACATTTTAACTCACAATTGCCTTCAAGTTATAGGTGGTGCCACTGGTGTAATACAGAAGCGATATTTTGGCCTGCTACACAACCCCACTAAATGCTGTATGCGGCCCACCAATATCAAAATTGACATATTTTTATACACTTCAGAAATCCTAAAGGTTAAACGGGCCTAACTTAAAACTGTAAGGTGAAAGTATTCACATAAATATTACACTGTGGCCCCTATATTCCAAATGGCCATATGAATATTACCTCCCCCCGGATAATAACTGTTACTGTTCAAACTATCGCCCTGCGTCCAGATTCCAATACATGGTCTGTTTGTTCAAATAGCCTTATAAGTTCACTAGTTATTGAAGAGAAACAATAAACTTGGACAAGCGCGAAACCCTACAGCTGTTGGGTCGCGCTGACCCGAAACGTGGGTAAAGAAGTAGAGCTCAATGCACAATGTGCTCAAGCACAATCTTGCCCTGGAGGCTCAATCCTGTTTACCATTGATGTCCATGCTACACGCTGCCATTACAAAATCATCTCTTTCAAATTTGCAGGCCTATTGACCCAACCAAAATAGGCCGAGGTCACTTATATTGCATAACATATTAGCATTAGACATGTTCTATATAAACTGCAAGCTTGGCATGTCTAACTTAAGTATTTTTCGAGATGCGGAATTTAATATCTTTCAACACATTGTGGCTCATAATTTCCGCTGCTAGTATCATTTGCACCTGAGACTTTAACCTCTTCCACAATCCGACTAAATGTCATGAAGATCTATGAAAGATTAAAAATGCTAGATTGGCCACAACAGTTACACAGGTTGACCCATAAATTACATGGCGCTGTACGTAGCGCCACCATATCCATCTCAGCCCAGATTTTCATACACCCGGTATGTCCGAAAGTTGTATGGGGCTAATTTGAAAACTGTGGCCTGTATCGGATTCACAAACAAAGTTTTCTGACACGGACTTTATTGTTGGTTGCAGATGCTTGGTAACTTTACTTGTGCATTAAGAACACAGATTGGTCAAAAACTAAAGATCTGATAATTTGTCACCTTCATCACCGACGTGTCTCATATTTTATCCATCTATAATTGCAAGATCCATATTTTAGAAATATTTGCTAAATGCCTAAACACACACCAGTAGTTCCAGACCTATATCCGCTATTAGGGAAACCCTATCCACTGAGCTCCATTTTTGACGCAGTAGATGCCCCAGGACGCTCTGCCTAATGCTGCTACCTAATTCATAGCCTGGAGCAACTTCGGAGTCAGGTACAACATTCCAATTTGGCACCCACCGTCGCACGCACAACGGGTAACTTCAAAATATCGTATCTTCATTTTAGGTAATGCGCACAGTGGAAAAGTCCCATTATATATTGAGCATTATCCCATAATGTGGCCCTTGGGAGGGTACTAAAGTATGTGTTACATCTATCAAGTCTTCTGTTTCATATCACACAGTACCATATTTGGTAAGGAGCGACATTACTGCCTTGCCACTTTGTTCTTTGGCTCCCTGGTGCGCCTTGTTGCTGTTTTATGTATCTTGAACTAAATTGCCATTTTGTTTCCAGATCGCTGTTTGGTTTATAGATAAAGTCATCGTTCTAAAAATTTCCAAATTCCCATTGTGTCTTATTCATCGCCATGCATTGCCATTCCTGTTTTTGCCAGTTGTCATTTTGATGAACCGTTGGAAATTGGGGCGTATTACATTTGAAGAAAAATAGGGTGATTCATCCGGGTATAGCAGTGTTGGGTGGATATTCCTTTCTACGTATTTTTGGCCCCCTTTTGCTTAAAAATTACTTTTTTTGGTCTACCTTAACAGAAAATACCATAGAAATATTATGGGATACACGCAAACCATCATTTGCTTGTGTTTCTGGTTGGGACGAAATGATTTTGAGTAGGAGAAACAATCACCACTCTGCGGCTTTTGATTTCCTGCCCATAGTCATTTCATCCCAACAAAAAACGCTGCTGGTGACAGTTTGAATAATTACATTCATTCGAAGAACTAACTCTCTGTTAACGCTAATCACACATATATTTTGGACACTACGTCTTCAAAATTACCAATCGGGACTAACCTACACCAGCTTGGCTGCCATTTTGAAAATTTGTTGATTCCGCACCCAGAGGTTTGTAAATAAAGAGAGTAATGGACAATTGGGGAGGGAGGTATAATATATGAAAGCAAAAGGACATATTTTGCCAATATTCCAAAGCATCAATAATGATATCACATAAGCTGTTTATGATTGTCAATACGGCCTATGCATAAGTTCACCAAGGAGAAAAACCCTGGAAGGTGTCCCATTACGAAAGCGAGGCATGCGGGCTGATTTTTTGCTACCAGATGGCACACTGTGCACCTTCTCAAAAGTGGTCACGATAATGCATGATGGCGGACACTAATCTTGTTCGTGTCAAAATGAACAGAAAAGCAGAAATGGACCAAATACAGGATGTGTATAGATGTTTACCATTGTAGATCGTCGGCGGAGGAAGTACAGAAAGCATTGATAGTTAGAACGCAGGGACAATGCGAATTATCATGGTAGAATGACGAAGAATCGTCAAAATGACAAATATCAAAAATAAAATTGCCACTTTATTCCTTCCATCAACTGATTTCCCTTTGTCTTTCAAATACTTTTCAGCCACCCTAGATGCCGTTTTTTGAAGAAATCGTGGTCCCTGTTCCACTCCTCGTTACTTGCTGTATTCAGTAGCGCTGTAGCCTGTGCGGTAAGACTGAGTGGCCCGCACATTAGGATTATGTATGGAGGTAAGACCAAGGTTGGGATTGTACTTAGGTGACCTTGACCTAATTTCCAAGGTCACAGGGGCATTTATGTGAAATTGGTTTCTCTGCAATAAGTCTTGAAGGACTTGATGAAAATTGCTAGAGTAATGTATCTAGGTGAGAGCTAAAATAGGATTGTAATTTTCAAGCAAACTTGGTCATTTACAATTGTAATTTGTTATCACCTGTAGCTTATTCAGAGACGTAAGTGTTCAACCGGGAGACATTTGATTTTCTGTTGGAAAATCAGTTGGTTCCAGTTACCGATTATAACAGCCTCCTGTTGATGCGTTACGTGTGCACAGGCTGGAACAGCGAATGCTTTACACAGACCGATAGTGTCCGATAAATTCCAAAAAGGATCAATTGAATTTTGTACGTTGTATGACCTTTAGTAAACAGGAAATCAACCTGCTGGAATACTTTCTGTGCAACTATTCCGTTTTGCGCAGTCGTCTGCAGAAAATTACTTTCCAAAACAACATGATTTGCATAACTTGAACTGCCAAATAAGGAAGAACAGAACATATGCTGCCACTTGTCTCGACATTGTAAGCATGTCCCAATAAAAGGGGAGCAAGTACGTGCTTCTAAGTTAGGTAGCTTGGACATTTGTTGAAACGATGGGTGTTTGAAATGGATGTTCTTTCCTCTCTTACACGTTACTCTTCTGCGTTTGACGTCACTTAAATTTGTTCCCTGTGCACAGCTGGCGGCACTTGTACGAAAAAAGAAGAATACCAGACACACTGCCATCAATACGTCAAACACTATCACTCATTAAAAGATATTGGTTTCCATACCACGACAGCCACCTTACCGGGCACTGATAGGGGGACACCAAATAGCCTTTTTAGAGAAAAGAAAGAAAGAAAAGAAAACAAACACATCATGACATATTGACAAGAAGAACAAAAATAGGTCATAAAAATAATTTGGTATTGGACCAAGGTTATACTTTTTTTCAAAATGTGAAAATATCATCTATTCTGATTTGACCTGAAGCAAGCAAATAATGTACCGATTATTTAATATATGATTTATAATAAGTAAATTTGTAAGAACCAGAATGCATACCGTCACCTACTTTGCATCCTGTTCCTCCAGCACCCACCCACCCCCCGCCTTAAAAATCTTTTGACATTAAAGATTGTTTTCTTTTGTGTAGAACAGATGAGATATGCGAGTCAGAATAGGGCCTGCACTTGTGACACCAGTGTCTGTTCCGTATGTTTCTCTAGTTGTTGGGGAGCTCTGCCGTTCCTAGCAATTGGAAGATTTGACACGTTTGCACAGAAAGGACAGCGACTAGCTATCTTACGCACCGTAATTTGCTGATTTGATCTGGGAAAATGCTTGAGGAATGTTTCTCGAAGTCACTTTGTGACGATAATAGACAGAGCAAAATAATGATATAGGTACTACTTCGGTTGTCCTACCAACCGAGTTACTCTCCTCTGTCATAACGGTCAGAATTGTACTCAAAGGAAAAGCAAAGAAAGCAATGGAGCAAAGAAACAACTTAAAACCAAAAAGAGCTCCACACATTTGACAAGCATTAATATGACCGATTTAACCCTTTCATCCTTGAACAAGCCAAAACTGGGTAGGAGTCAATTGTCGTCTGCTTCAATGTCTTTCAACTAATTTCAACAGTAACGAAAACCACTTTGACTGAGACTTGTAGATGAGACCAATCAAGATCATATGACCCAGGCCAACAGACGAGGATAGCTGTTGACTCAATCTAAATCCAAGGGGAAAGGGTTAAACATAGTCTCGTTTTCCATAACCCTGTTTACTGGCCTGAAAAAAGTAATATACATTGTAACCAAGCTTTTGCAGGCCTGGCAAGAAAATGCAAACAAACTTTTTCTCACTTTTGCCTATCATCTTTTTCAAGAACTTTTTCACTGAATATTTGGATAAAAGCAGGATAAAATTAGCCAAATTCATTTTTTCCTATCATGCAGAACTGTAATTGCTGAGACAACTAAAAATCCTCCTTTGTGATGTTACAAATACGTTCATCCTTAAAAAGAAAGAAGGCAAGAACGAAAGAATGAAAGAAAGAAAGTAGGAAAGAAAACGAGAAAGACAGGAAGGAACTAAAAAGAAAGACAGAAAAACAGAAAGAAGAAAGAAAGAAAGAAAGAAAGATAGAAAGAAAGAAAGAAAGAAAGAAAGGAATGATATCTTGGCTGGCTTGCAATTTGTGTCATGGTTTACGATTAGATAGACATGCTTACAATCTGGTATGCATGCAAATATTTTAGGAGTTTCGACGGGAACTGCGATCAAGGGAAGCCATTTATGGCGTACCCTGCGCCAGAAAATAAGTTGATAACTCAATCAACATTTGCAACTGCCTCTGAAAAATTCGGCTAGACGTCACGTGATCGACTGTTGCATGTTCACTCCGCCCTGCCAAAAATCAAGCTGAGCTGTTCCCTCTGCATATGTTGCTTTCTTCTAGTGACAGACAGTTCTTTTTTTTTTCGTTCCGATAATATGAAATAATACGGATGTATTATGCACTGAAACGACGTTACTGTGATTATTTACCGAGATGACTCCAATCTAAATTTACGTAATGTGACTTCTTATGACGTATTTTTCATGCAAATGCATGTGCTGATCATTCATATTTTCTTGACGCCACATTTGGTCATTGTTTACGTATGCTGATAACCTAATGATGGACATATTTACCTTTTTTTTCAAATCTGTAGACTTTAACGCCTATGTGTTCATTGATCATCGAGTTGACATAGGCAAGTACATCGTTTGTAGATAAAGTTTCTTAGATAGACGTACACTAACAAGCTTACAAACAGACACAAAGTAGATGGGAATCAGATGGTATTGCATAGTTTATATTCTAAAGAAGGAAGAAAAATTACAAAGCACCGTAAACATTAGCTCTACGGTACAGACTGACAGAAGCTAATATAGCAATGACTTTACGATAGTAGCAAACATACACTAAGTTGGTCCCTCTAGTGTACAATATCTAAGAAAAACAAGAAATGAGGCAACAGTTTAGCTTAGATTTAGATATATAGATCGAAGGTGAGCAGTAGGTATTTAATGGAATGTTGTTCTATATTAGAGTTCCAAGTAATATTCGCTGCAAACTTGCATAATTTTGCTCTGGATCTGGACTCACATAAATAGACGATTGCCTTGCAAAATGAGGATGTATATTTGAGCTAATACTATGATCAAGTTAGTATCGCAGCATGGATTTATGACATGAAGGTTGCAAATTTGTGTGGTACTTGTCACAGGGTTGGTGTATTCGTATGTTCATATCATCACGCTTGAAAAAAGTACATCACCCAAAACCCGAGCCAGTTGTTGAATTTAGCACGTTTTTTTTTTTTTTTTTTTTTTTTTGTTTTTTTTTTTTTTTTTTGATCTGTGCCCTTAGATATTGCAGGTATAAATTAAGACAATTTTCATATTACATTCCTGTTGATTCATACTGCGAGGTACATATTGAAAAATAAAATAAAATACAAAGGCTTACATAATTGGATCCAATGTTTTCTCTATTCATGCGAACTGTCGGATCACCCACTCAAATATCTGGTTTGGGATCATCCAATAATTCGAAAAAATTAAATGGCACACTCTTAAGTCAGGCTCCTCCGCCATAGTGTGTATCAGATGGACAAGTCATCCAATACATCTGATGCATATAACA
>OZ026621.1:71799984-71867484 GCA_964020975.1 Hermodice carunculata
ACCAATCCCAGGTATTAGTTTGCACTCCCCTTGTTTGTGGTTACGCAACTCTCTGTACGATCCAAGAAACCAACTGTAAAAGAATAAGACTTTTATGTCCACACTTACGCACAGGTTTTATGTCCTTTAGTTCTGCAAACACCTCAAATCCAATGTATTACTATTAACTAACTTATTTGATTATAAATACAACACATCTTTCAATTCTCTAAAAGTTCTGCACAGATCTATGATGATTTTCAACAGTATATATATTCAGTATGTTTATATGTATATATGTATATATATAAATATATATATATTCATATATATTCATATATTTATTCATATATATATATATATATATATATATATTTACATACTCAATATGTAATTATAGTTATATGACACAATACGTGAATAAAACAATATATATATATATATGTGTGTGTGTGGTGTGTGTGTGTGTGTGTGTGTGTGTGTGTGTGTGTGTGTGTGTGCGTTTATAATTCTGATTATCTTATGCCTAGTCTTTTTAGAACTTGGAAACAGTTTTTTTTTTGGATAATTTGATATAAATTAAGAACGTACAACTTATCCTGGTAACATAAATGATGAAAAAACTATGTCCAGATGAGAATGCCGTGTTAAATGGATAACTATATGCTGGTAATGGCAGTAATACAAATATATTGCAACGCGATGGTAATTTGCTGCCACATAAAAATTATATCGTGGCACATGTGATGCATGCTAGCATATGAAAAAAAACGACGTTCCCAATAAAGTGTAATATTTGGCAGCTTTCCTTGCCGATCAATAAACCTTTGCACAGGCAACACATACCTAACTGTTCTGTTATCGTAACATATCGGTGAATTTATCCACCTTTCATCCCAAAGTTTTGCAAAAAGACGGAACATGCGACAGACACTTAAGCACATGGGCATACACTTTACCGTCTCATGTACTGGGTACAAACAAGGGTTATTCTAATAAATGACATACTATAACTGTATCACATGCTTTAGCAGCGCCACAAGAACTGCAACGGCAATCGCTTTTCTCCACATGATAATGGTTCAGTCTAGGCGCACGCAGAAATAGCTGTAGAGAATGCACGGGTACTACTTCAATCTGCGGATTCTTGTTCTAAAGTGCAGAAATCATGCAAACCACAGATCCGCCATTGCGCGCAAGATCATAGAGGTAGTTCAATATATAATCCCGAGGTCACGAACAAAGTAAACATTGAACCGGCTTGCTCCAATTGTCCACTCAGTATGCCACTCAGTATGCAAGACCAAAGTCTGTTACATATCAGGGCACACATGTTTCAAGGCAATAATCCGAAAACGCCACTGATAAATAACTGGATGCAACATGTCACATATTGGATCAATTTCCTACGCACACACACACACAATTATATGTGCATATATATATATATATATATATATATATATATATATATATATATATATATATATATATATATATGCACATATAACTTATAATAGATACACATATACGTGTATTTCGATACCAAACAGACCAACAGAACAAAATCAAACGGAACCTGGATTGTTTGAAAGCCTCTCATTATTATATGGATTATATGTAAGAGCAACACACAAAAATTGTGAGATCGTTTCCTTGTTTGGAAGTTCCAGAACATACTCTGCACAAAAATTTCATTTAGCTGTTCAATAATCTGTATTAATTCCCGGTTTCTTTTTAAATGGTCTTGTTTGTAAACATATCATCGACATTTCTGTATGGTATGTAGTGTAGTGTTTGTGTATGTTCCCACACCTGCATTGACATATGGTTATTTTCCGATCATTAACGAAAAAAAAAAAGGAATAGGGTATAGAACCACAATATAAGCATATTAGAATTTCCACCGACTAGCTGGATCGCAAAGAATGTTTATTAAAAAACAATACTATATGTGACACTTCTGAACTAAGTATAACGAGTTAGAGAGCTATCGGAATATAGGCATTCTTGTTATTTACGAGCAGTTGAGAAACTATTGTATTTTGTAGGACGGAAGGAGATGTTGGTCTCTGTGATTAAATTGACGAAGTGCTTTTAGTTAATATTGTCCTTTTGCAGGGATGGGGGACTCTGGTACATGTAGTGGCGCAGAAAATCGATCATCTATGTCCCCGCGCAATGATGTAGCTCTCCGTGATGTCGATGCTTGCATGTTTTGCTGTGTAACCTTCATTCTGTGTGGGTATAGATTCCTTGGCATTTTGTGCAAGCTTTTGGGTCCCCTTGGCTCATGTGATCTCATGGTTTCGTTGGTGAACATGTTGAGAATGTCTTGTCTTAATCAGTGCCAATCTCCAATATTGAATTGTTCTTTGTTTGACTGGAGATTCACTAGCTTGTCCTTCTTTTGTGGTTGGGGATGTCAGATCATTAATGTTAACGTTGTCAGATGTGAAAGCGATGAAAGCAGCATGTGTGACCTTCACTTGTATCGAACTGTTTAGAACCAATAAGTTCCACATTGGAATTGCTGTTGATGAAACACCACGGCCATTGACCTTCCTGCCTGAAGGTGTGGATAAAAATGTTCATATAATACTGTGGGCAGTATGACAATATTGCAATGTTAAGTGATGCACTTACCGCATATGTATGCACAAGTTCACTCAATTTGTTCTGAACTGCAGCATGGATTATGTTAATGTAAATATCTGGTTGTGCGACGGGCTCCGTGCTGCTCATTAAATCAGTATAATTGGACAATGCTATATCATAGTATTGTCTGTTGCTGACTATCTCCAATGTACATAGAAGTCTGATGTGTAGTCTTCATTTTGGAAAAGTTCCCGCGATATGGCACAACTTCCATCTGTTTCTGTAGGATCGGAACACTGAGGCAGACGGCATTTGACCACCATTCCGTTTTGGCCGGTTGAGGGAAACTGTTGTGAAGCAGGGAAAGGATTTCTTATGATTTTTCATTCATGTTTCCGGAAAGTGATTCAGAATAATCTTTCAATGGGGGGGGGTGAACATTGTAAGTATCAAGAGGGGACGCGGGCGTACCTGGTCTGCAAAGTGTTCCATCATCACATGCAGCTTAAAGCCTACAAATAAAAATAAAAATTACAGTCAAACTTATGTACAAATACATGAAATGAAATGAATTTTATTACCTGCATCAAAAATACAAAAATGACATTCTGTTAATAAGACAATGTACATGACACATACAAGGACAAAGATCTACAGGACTTAGTGACGCAGACATAGGTAACATCATAAATAGCAAAAGTAGTAGAAAAAAATTAAAATGTACCTCATTTACGTATAATTTTCAAGATGAAAAGCTGTAGGATTGTCATTTTTTTTTATAATTTTCAAGTTTCATAATATTTTTTTCAGTATCGTTAATATTTGAGAAGAAAGTGAAAATGGTTGCTAGTTCAATGTAAAAACCTTTTCTTTCATTTTGAAGAAACTACTCCGTGACTTGCTTTCAGTTCAAGCGTCAGAATGCAATGATATTAAAACTATGTTAGGTCAATTGTCTTCACATATGGTGTCAGGTGTAAAATAGCTTCATTACGGCTGACGTAATGTAGGCATGGTGGCGTTGTATTTGTGTCTTTTTGTCCAGAAACACTTCCTGGTAGTCATTATCCTATTCCGCAGCCCGAACGTTTCACTCACAATAAGCTAACCTGTCATTATCTCATCTATATACATATGGGAATACTATTTCCACATTGCACGCGTTTTTCTGTAGAATTTTGACGAATGCTATGATCCCAAATGAATTAAACGGTATTTGTGGCATTTCGACTGTTGCATGCATATTTACCATGCAAATTCCCATTAGCGATGCGCAATCCTGTGGATATACATAGATCAAGAAGAGTTTGACCATTCACGTCCACTTTTCTTGTATCTTCATTCTGTGTTTCAAGTATTTCTGCATCAATATTATCATTTGCCAGGTGTATGCGAGTATCTGATTTATCAGGCGCAGGTAGGTCATAATTTGTATCTGTTGCCGCATTAAAACCCTCCAGCATAGTACATTTACCATGTTTAGCATTTAAACGATATAATTTCTGAATAACGAATAGAAAATGTCAACATCCCCAGAGTATGTGGGGGTAACTAGGGAATATATATCGTTTTCCAAATTGAAATTTTTAATTTTATCCAGACAATATTCGGATGTTGGATTGTTAAGAATTCAAATTCTTCCACCACACTTTTGTTAACTAGAACACAAATACCACTACAATGCTTTGTGGCGTGTGGTTGTATTTGTCTTGTACCCTTCTCATGTTTAGCAAATCGATAAATGTTCACTTCGGTTTCGTTATTGATACATGTCATTTCCTATGTAAGAATTTATTATTACAGGAGCACATTCTCGAATTGTTGTGTAATATGGGGTTGTTCCGTACTGCGAATTGGACGTACGTGTGAATCGGAAGCACGTTCTCTATATATACTCCGTTATTCCCTGTACATGTAATGGGGCTTTAACTTCGAAACGACAAGTATCATTGGAGCAAAGAGTTAAGCATAGTGCCCGGATATGAAAGGCCATAAAGGAACTCAAAAGTTGTAAATTTGACCAAATTGCGTACACCTTTGAAGTATTCATGCTCTAAGCATCAAATATGCTTGTACCTATAGTCCAGGTGTCATTGGATAAATAAAACTTAGGATGTCACAGAACGTAATATATATATATATATATATGTATATATATATAATAGAAAATGTCAACATCCCCAGAATATGCGGGGGTAACTGGGGAATATATATATATATATATATATATATATATATATATATATATATATATATATATATATATATATATATATTTGTATTTGTGTCTTTTTGTCCAAAACCACTTCCTAGTAGTCATTACCTTATTCCGCAGTCCGAACTCTTTACTCTCCATAAGCTAACCTGTCCCTGTCTAACTTATATACATAGAAGTACTATTGTCCAAATTGCACACGTTCCTCTGTAAAATATTGACATGGGCTGTATTAGCCCAGATAGATTAAAGGGTCTTCAGCGGGTAACTACTCAACATGTTTCGGAGCCTTTTACCCGTACATGTCTCTCTGAGTAGCGGCTCCTTGTCTAAGCTAAATATTCAGCAAAGACAACCCACATAATAATGAATAAATATGAACGTGGCAATTGATGAATTAGCTAAATACGTGAAGTTTTGCTTATAAATGCAGAGCTTCATATCAAAGAAGAATAACTGTCAAACAAACCATAATTACCAAATTTGCATAGTACAGGTTCAGATAAGAACAATTTGACTTACCTCTGAACCAATATGTACCCTTTCTAGCTGGACAGCTTTTCCTAGTTAAACCATCCGCCAATGTTTAACTGAAGTGGAAACCAGCTGGGGCATTATATTCAGTCCCAGTGATTGTAAAATAAACAGTTGCAGCTAGACCACCTGTACAAACCAATCCAAATCCTAACTAGGACTGCAACAATGTACATCCTGCACCCGAGATGTAAAAAAAACTCCATGATGACACCTACTCCTCGAACAATTAAGCTCTATTTAACTGCCAACCCTGAGTCAATGTGTCAACTTAATGTGTCAGGTTTGTGACACTTGAGAAAATACTGTATATTTTGATTGTCTTCTTAATACTGAGTAAATGTGCATTTAGGCATATCAGAAAAGAATGGAAGTCATTAGCATTTATGCCAAAAACATGCTATCAAAACTATTTTTCTTAACAGGATTTTAAGTACAATCAGGCAAACATGTAACTGTCGTAGCCCGCTTCTTGCTACCTGTAGCCCCTGGGGGTTTACCTAACAGAAAACATGTAAGCCTAAAATGTCTGATAGTGAATATTTAAACGGAAATATGCCAATATATATATATATATATATATATATATATATATATATATATATATATATATATATATATATATATATATATATATATATATATTGCCGTTAAAGCGCTTGTTGCAAGTAGTTCATATTCGCACTAAAGCAATTGAAATATTATAAATTCAGGTTTCTTATCAAACTCTTGCTTAGCTTCTTTCAAGCTTAAATAGTCGTACCTATGGCTTGATGTGTTTCATGCTGTAAGAAATAGGATTCCAGTAAAGTGATATTAAGGGTGGCAAGTGTATCGTTCAATACAAAGGGTTACACGGGTATATATGTTAATTATCCTTCCTGAGCATGAAGTAAAATTAATATTGTAAACTTCATGTGGTATAACGCAGAAAAATTTGTATAAGCGTAAAATGTGTACTTTATACGCGAAATAATTGTGGTAAAATTATTAGCGAAAGATTGATATTTTATACGCAAAATATTTGTCGTAAATGGAAAGATTTGAATTATAAACTTGAACTGTTTGTAAGTGTATAAACATCTATTGCAGTTATGGTATGTGCAGTATGTTCCAGTGAAGGTGCCCATCTGTAATCTGTCCTGTAACTTCAAAGGGTTTCCTTGTAATTTTGTTGTGCACATCAAATAAAAAAGAAAACAAGTCTGCTTGAAAAGGAAAATGGCCCTCAAGGTGAAGATTAATTTCCAAGTCCATGGGTCTTCGATTTTTTAATCATAAAAACCTTTAAAATCAAAAGGGAATGCTCTGTGAACATAACGGATTTCTATCATTCCGCACGTTAGTTGTACTATTGGAAACGCTTTACACGCGTGAGGAATGTCGTACACTGAAGCTCACTTTGTGAATGCATGTGTACATATATAGCAAAAGTTAAGCACATAAATTCAAATGACGCTGGTGTTTAATTCTTACTGAGCCACTAATTTGTGCAAAAAGGATGCTACTCTTGTCAAAGAGGATGCTGTGAAAAGGATTTCTGGCAGTATGCGTATGTGAAGATGTGGTATTGTCACCCTTGGCCGAACTGCCTTCCCTCCATCCAATATTAGCCGCCCATAGCAGTCATTAAAAACTCTGAACATCTTTAGAACACAGGGGGCCATCTTATGGCTGTAACATTACCACTGGACCCCATGGGGGTGATGGGATTTTGCAGGATAATATGCATATTTGTCACGTGTTTATATGTTAGAGTCCAATAACAATTTTTTCTTTTTTCTTTCTTTTTTTTTTTTTTTTTTTGTCTCACTATGCAGATCTACTTACCCCTTTTTCATCTGGATTGCTCCAAAGCATGTGACACACAGTATCATTGCAGACCATTCACAGTTGATGTGTATTTGTGGTTGCAGTTGCAGGTTTTTACTTTACTCACCATTAGCTTTCACTTTTATTTCCACTCTGCGGAAAACCTTTCATTACATACTTGGAGACACCATTTACTTGTCATAAAATTCTTACAGATTCTTAGAGGCACACTCTGGAGATAGCACAGTTATAGTGTTGAGTGATTTAAAAGAACATGGAATGGATGTTTCCTACATTGAGCTTGGAATAGAGGTTTTCTAATGCATTGGCTTGGAAAGGAGGCTTCTCATTACAGTGTGATGATAAATAACTCCAAAACATTGCATATAAAATACAATAATAGTTGGACAACATGTTTGAAAAGTTCCCCTTATTACATCCAATATGTTCTGTTAAGTTGAACAGATAATCTAATTGCCCATTGTCTACCCCTTGACTGACAAATAATATTTTGACAACTCTTTCTATGGTGTACATTGTGTTATAGCATACACCATTGTAGTAAGGAACTGTTTTTAAGTTGATTCAGTTGAAATAATAAGAAGGGAATTCAAACTACATTTGCCACAACTGTCAGGATACTACATTAAGCGTACATAACTTCAACAGTTGCACGTTGTCTGTCATGGTTATTAAGATGTCAGTTTTTACTTTTGTTAAACCCGCGTATAAAAATGTATGTGTAATTCTATTTTATCACTTAGACTAGACACAACAGTAATGTATTGTATTTTTGCCATGTTGCATCTGATCTGTTGTCAATTGCGACTCTTTAAACTTCAAGTGATAGCTTGGTTCTTAAACATGTTAATGCTTATAAATACTTATATTGCAGCCCTTATTGGGAAGAAGCAATTAATGATCTGTGAAAGTAATGTTGCTCTGATTTGTGACATTCCCACAGTGATATGTGACATTAAAATTATTTATTGTGATAGGTTCATAACTAAAATTCTTTTTGTGATATGTTCTATATCCAATATTTAATTTAAAAAGACCTCTTATTTGTGATATACACCAAACGGGGGGGGGGGGGGTGTTGTCATTAGCTTTCTAGTAATAAATACTTTTAATATATTCAGACCGATACTCTTCTGTCTATCTCCATCAACAGTTAGAGTCCCCCTGAAATGCGTTTGCGTTATCTGGTATCATTACGCTTAGATATGAAACTTGAACACTTCAAACATACTACAGATAGGTGCGCTAGTCTGCTTCAGAATCAGAGCAATAATCGTTTTTTCAAAACATTTCTATAATTACGTCTGTGTGCCAACCCAAGCATTTTGTTTTCCCAAGAATTCTTTCTTTTTCTTTTTCTTTCTTTATTTCTTTCTTTCTTTCTTATTTTCTTTCTTCTTTCTGTCTTTCTTTCTTTCTTTCTTTCTTTCTTTCTTTCATTCTTTCTCTTTTATGCACATTAGGTAATACGCAAAATTTAAATCATGAATAGCTTGAAAATTATCAGAGACAGAGGTGCCATTCCAACTCCAATGTATGGGTTTGTGACATAGGGGCATCCAATGAACTGTGATCCAAAATTGTATTATTTCAATTTATGCAAGTAAAATGAATACAAGAAATTTAAATCTTAAATAACTTCAAAACTGTTATACAGAGGTGTCATTCCAATTTGATTTTTTAGGTATGGGACATATTCAATCCAATGGACCATTCAAGTTTTAGGCTTCCAATTTATGCAAATTGAAATGTTGAATAGCCTCAAAACTATTATAGCTACAGCTCTCGCATCATGGACCACCCGCACTTGCGCAGTTTTACTCATGCCTGGGCACAGCCCCACGCATCTCGCATGCCGCCAGCGAGATATGCTGGCTACCGGCGTTCTCAAACGTGCGCGCATTCCTTTTTGAGCATGCGCTTTAGTGCACGTTTTTTCTCGCATTTGGCGACTGGCGTGCCACAAGATGCGTTGAACCTATCGCACGATGCTCAATGCCTGTTTGGCGAGGTTGAATTATCTTTTGAAACCGTGCCCGCAATGCTAGCATTGCCTGTCTGTCATTCTTGTTATGAGGAGAACGCGTACGACACGTGGTTGCTTTTAACCAATCATTATTGACATGATGACCTCATCCTACAAAAACATCATGGAGGAACACAAGGGAACCGGCGGTGTCAGGGCCACAACAGACAATGATTTGTATTTCTCCCCTGCTCCATGCAGCCAAGGCCTCGTCTTAACTGTTTTATGTGCGATATGGACAGCGACAAAGCAACCAAATCTTGTACAAGTTTTGGTATGTCACGAACTGTTCTCTCCTGATTAAAATCTATGTATCAATTTTCGATGCCGTTCTGTCACTTTGTGTCGCGCCCGGCAACGAGTTGTTACACTGGTAGGAATTATTCCTGTTTCTCGGTGATATTTCACCACCCTTTTCAATGTAGTCAGTCCAATAGCAGCGTGATGTTGTTGAATCAGCATCACTCAAATTTGACTAAAACTGTGTCCATCTTGCTTTTCCCAAACAATTTTCCATTTCTTGTCATCACTGATACGCTACATCTTGCTTTGGCGGCAAACAAGACGACATGCCGTAATTTTTGGAAATCTTTTGCCAGGAAATTAACTGACGACACTCACGCTTTCCTTTGCACCTGCAAGACATGTATACTTATGTAGGCCTACATGTATACGTAAATTTATATGCATTGAAGAACGGAACTTAAGATATGCTAAGTGTTTTTCTAGTTCTGGGTGGACAAATTTCGTTGTATGCCTTTTTACGACTTTGCAATACCAGGGTTTTATTTTTATCGTTTATGCAAATTTAAAATGCGAGCCATGAAGGACAACCCACTTTGTCCAATGCGCGAGGTGACTGCAAGTATAAAGCACCGGGCATGTCGCACAATGCGGTCGCCACTCGCACGATGCTCGCTTGCAATTCGCACGTTACTCGTCCATTGGCACGTAGCCAGACGCATTGCTACCCAAATGCGAAGAGGGACGAGCACACATTCCTATGGTGCGATCATCTTATTTAAACATGCTACACAAGGCTAGCTCTTTTTCTCTTTGCGCCCCAGTGTGCTCGACAGGCTAGCAATTTGGCGATAGCTGTACTGTAGTGGTGTCATACAAACTTCACTTTTAGTTTGGGACATGGCCACATCCAATGAGCCAAGAGCCCAAGTTGTAGCATTTTCATTCATGCAAATTAGGCTGGTACATACAATTTAGATTATGTTGATCAATGGCTAAGTGTAGCATTTCAAACTGTTCTCATTTTAAAGGCATTCAGACAGATTTGCTGTAAACCAAGTATTCTTGTCTAGGTACATATAATATTCATTTTCTCAAGTAATACTGTTTCAACTGTGGGTTTACTATGTATTTGAGATTGGTGGCAAGTCGGCGGGCCATAATCTCGTTCACATGAAACCATCATTAATAAGATATGTTTAAAACAAATTGTTTAGTTTCATTCTCCAAAATATGAATGCCTGAGGCAGCTTTTGTTGTAAGTGATTTATTTTTCATAATTCAACCCTGCTGGATCCGAAAATGGCGTTCTAAGCTGTGTTTGAATACTTTAGCCTGTAAAGCAAAAAACAAAATAGCCGTCATAATAGAATATTTTCATCATATTTTAAACATGTCATCCATGGGTACCTATGGATATGTTGCTTGCATACCAATTCACAGTCTTACCACTACTTCTGTGTGCTGGTAAATGGGCTGGTGGTTTTCACGCATTAACGTGTTTTCATAAAGCTATTGGAAAGCACATGGCTAGATCGGGACTGACTGAAGCATGGGTTGAATTTGGTATTATTGACCACAACTGACCACGTTCTCATTGGAAAGGCTGACAAGAAAGCCATGTGTACCCATAAGGTCACCTTCCAAGTATTGTGGCGATTTGCTGATGCCACACCTTTTGGCTTTTCGTGAACGGCATGACCCAGACCTATTTCCTGATATAACACACTTCTCCCGAAAGTGTTGGCGGAATTGAAAAACTAATCACATCGTTGAAGAAGAAATACAATCATGAGATATAACATATACAAATATGCCCGATTGGGACCCATTTACCTTGTGAGATGAATCAGATGAACCTGATGAAGTATTGGCAGAATTCAAGCAGGGAAACTTTATTGTCACATGGTCCAGTCAGGAAGCAACCAAACTGACTCAAATCGTGCCCAGGAGTTGCAGAATAAAACAGAAAAAATGGAGGATGAATTGTAGGCATAACTAAGACAACTTCTGCTCTCAGCATAGAGATTAACGGGATCAATATTGGCGTGGAAAATCACTCATGACCTGCAGTCACTCGTGATTTATCCCACCAACAACGATTCCTCATGATAGACAAATACTGATTCACTTTCACTTTCACCTACTTTCAACACCGAACTGGTGTGCCGAGTTTGTTTATGTTTGCTCCAGATATTCAACGTCTCGTGCACCTGCACTTTTGATTTGGTCTAAATGCCAATGTATCACGTCACTGATGCAGGCGAATCACAATTAACTTGTAACAATGTTTATGTCATGTGATCTACAGTGAGTTACTACTTTTGAATTTCAATCTAAAAAATGATAAATCACCCCCAAACATAGAATATGGCACCAGACAGCGACATACCAAAACAACGTAATCAATCCGTCAACTTATTGAAGAAGCCCATGTGCCACTTCCTGGTCCAATTTTCTAGCTTTGCCAGATTAAAAAAAAAGTAGATTTGGCACAGTTTCTATGAGAACTTATTGCACATGCACCACTCAAAAAGTATATTGTTACCACATGAGGGTCTCATGATGAAAAGAAGTGAAGTCTTCAAACATGTCCTTAAAAGTAAGTGCTCCCAAGGCCACACATGAAGAGGCTAATACACGGTTGGTGCTGCACTGCATCCAAACAAACCTTGAAAGCACTGTAGTCTATGCCTGCGACACTGATGTTCTTCTATTGCTGGTGGCACATTGGCCTTGCATGTCACGTCAAAACCTCTGGATGACGACTGGCACACCTAAGAAAAGAAAATATATCGACATCAAGGCAATGCATGGCAATCTACCTTCCCCCCCCCCCTCGCTCTTCAGATGCTCTTCTTGCTTTCCTTGCCATGATTGGATGTCACACCACATCCTTCCTATGCAATAACACCAAATGGTTGGCATGGAAGGTATTCGTTCAACACCATCACCTCCTCACTGCTCAAGGGGATGGAGAACTCAATGAAGAAACAGTACAAGCTGTGGCAAAATGTGTGTCCATTGTACAACTTGGATGTTGATTCTGTTAATATAGCATGTTGTATCCTGTTTGCCAATTCAGGGAAACCTGAAGCTTTGCAACCAACTGCAGATGCTCTGCTATTCAACATAATGCGCGCCCACTACCAGACACTCATCCGGAAGAATGCTTTTGCTCCTCATCCAGATCTGCCATCACCAGTTCAGATGAGTTCTGGAACGCATGCAGAAAAAGTGAAACTTATTCTAAAGACACTTGAACCCATTCCTAAATCTTGCCAGGAATTTGTGACATGTTCTTGCCAAACAGGTTGCAGGAACCTGCACTGTGAATGCAGAAAAGCTAAAATTCTTTGTTAAGCAGTATGTGGTTGCCAGAATTTTTCTGGAGACTTTGATTGCACAAACTGCAATGCAGCCTAATTAATGTATCATGAGACTCTAGTTGAATTGTTATTTGAGCTATCAATGACAGCACATACGAGGTCAAAGGCAGAGTTGATATGTCTGTAATTAACCATATGCCAGACTAGGTGATATATTTATGGGTCTCTGACTGCATTGTAGTCTGTGATTGGTATCAAAACAATTATCTTATGTATTAAGGGTTGAGTCAGTGTTAACTGAAAAAGCTTAAATTCTACAGCGAACTAACGCATATTCTCATTGTGAACATGGTTGGGTGTGGCACACTTAGGAAATATAACATTGTTTCTTTACCAAAAGCACTGTAAAAATGTGGAAATGTTGCACAGTAATTCAGATATGTCTTGGTGTTGTAAGGATGTAACTCTAGTCCAAAAAGTAATTCAACATGTCTCTACTCAGTATCGTAAAATATAAATTCATTTTCACCAGGAGTTCCTGTTGTGTCAGATGATAAATCATGCATTTCACAAAGGCATATGTTAATTTATGCCAATTCATGCACAAATACCCTAATTTGGTAAGGGCATTTGTAAACGTAGACCAATTTACAATTCAAAAAGTATAATTTTCCTGTTCCATATATATTGTTAATGCGTAACATCATTATTTTTATTTTTTTTTTTTTTTTTTTTGCGATGAATACCTTATGTTTGAGATGCTGAGTACTTGCATTGTAAAATTGTATACAGGAGTGCCAATTTGTATCAAATATGCCTATAAAATGAAAAATTAGCAATAAATGAGTCATCTTAAGCTACGCCCCCTCCCCCCCACACCATGACATCATGTTTTCCTTCTATCATCTTAGTCATGCGTCTACCGTAAGTGAGTCATCCCTTCTGCGCATGCGTCACCGGAAGTGCCTGGCCTGATGTTGGCCTAGTAGTAGTTATATCGACTCTCCTCAGTAAATTGCAGCGTCTTCTGAAAGTGTCGCTGCAAAAAGAAAAAGGGTGAACACAAGATAAAGGCTAGCGGCAAATGCTTCAAAAGTGCCCTAAAGGTGCAACCCCAACCAAAGGTATAACAAAAGACAGCCTTTATCAAAATGTGAGCACATGTCTCCTCTTTACAGAAAAATAGGTTGTGGAGTCCGAAAAGCGTTTTTTGGTATTTTTACACTCCCGTTTTTATGGCAACCTCTATTTTTTGTGGAAAATGACTACTTTTTACTAATGTTTTAATATCTGCCTTAATTTTGAAGATACGCTCTCCAAATTTCATCAAAAGGTAGCACTAACCTTACTCTTTCAACAGATTTGAAGCTTTTAAATATTTATTTGATAAACATCATTATTAGTATAATTATATGCAAAATTTTGTCATCTAATTGGCAATATAAATACCTCTATTTGTTGATGTTGTTTGCTGCAGTTGCCAAATTACAAAAAATGGGGTTAAGTGTTAAATGATGAAGGTAATATATATCCAGGGATATACTGATACCAAATTTACAGGAGTATATGAAGTGGACACCATTACATGTATGCAAATTAGGCTTCAAATGTTGGGGTTATTGAAGCCATTCTAGAGATGTATATCACACATTATGTGCTGTATCAATGCAAAAAGCTACTTTTTTCTTGAAAAGTGCTTCAAAGCATATAGAACATAGAATCCCAATCGTCTTATCAGCATTTTTCGTTCACAGTTTTCCTGAAATTTTGTGGGTCCGCCACGGGGGGGGGGGGGGGGGCATTATGTTTATGGGTTGTTTGTCTGGCCAGCTTGTGCAAAAGTGCTGTCTCCAGAACGCATTGTTGGAATTTGAGCAAATTTAGCAAATATGTCACTGGAAAAAAATATGAAGTGAATACAATTTAGAAACCCTATCATTAAATTTATGCAAATGAGGTCATCTTCAAATTAGGATTTTAGACAAAACAAATCTGGGCACACTTCTTTGACTTCCAGAGTCTATATTGGATTCTAACTCTGCTGTGTGATTGTCTCATTATAGGTGTTATTGAGAATGACTGTGCATATTGTCAAAATATGTTGCATGATTGATAATATACACATGGTGAACTGGATTATTTTCCAAAATGAAGCTTGGACCTGGTAAGAACACCCACGTTTTAATGTATTTGCAGGCTAGATAATTTTGTACCGTGAATCTAAAATCATGAACCTGGAACCGCCATCCAAGAAACCCCCCCCCCCCCCAGCTAAGTTAAATCCCAATACCTGTGTTTTATGTAGCAAAGCTCTCAACACAGGAAAAGGGGCTTATTACAAAACTACTTTGGACAAGCTACGATATATGCTTGCCTCCACCACAGGCCCCAGCTGCTCAACTACCGCCTACTGAGGATGCACTTGAAAAGGGCACAATACCAATGTACCATCTGGTGCCACAATGGTATTGATCAAAAACATGCAGCTCGTAAAGCACTATCATTTCGAGACATAGCAAAAATCAATGAATATTTGGGTCTTACTGATTAAAAACATACATTTCCGCATAATTTTTGTGAAATTGTGTACGCTTACACAACAACTATTCGAAAACCAGATCTAATAAGAAAACAAATCAAATCTTTTGCAGCATTCCTTTCAAACACAAAATTATTGATTCACTAAACATTCAGTCCCTTTTCAAATTGAAATTTGTTCGTAACATGATTCCCAAGGAGTGCAAAATAAAAGATCCCCCCATCATTTCCTATAAATATGGCACCAATATTGGACAAAGTATCATGAATTACAAGACATTTCTGGCTTTAATTACTCTTGAAGATATCGCAGCGAGTCAAAATTGTGACTGTATATCTAACAGTAAATACTCTGATTTTGTCGATGCATACCACAAACATGTATTTACAGGTAATTTGGATTTTATACAAAATTAAAGTGTAAAGAAATTATGAAAAAGGTACAAAATTTCGGATATGTCCCAAGTTGAACCTTAACAGAATTTTTTCAGGATACATGTAATGCATTTGATCCCTACTGTATGAAATGGGCAAAGAAAGAAAAAATGGAATTTCAGAAATTTGAAGGATGGTTATCAAACTTGAAGAGAATCTTTAGAAAAAGAATTTATCGCTACAAATCCCACATTAAGAATTTCTATACGGTTAATCTAAAACAACCTGAAGTTTCAAAAGCAGTCATAGACCTACAAGAATGTTTTGTAGTCACGAACATAATTAAGGCAGGGAACAATCTTGGTATCATGTACTAAAAATATCTGGATGTTTTGAAAAAAAAAATTGGTTGAAACAATATTTCAGACATAAGAGGAAATGACGTATATAAATTACACAAACAATTCATTGATAATTTGATAGATACACATAAAGATGAGATGAAAAGGAATTTCAATATCAAAATTTCTGAAGAGGACTCCTCTATTCCACTTTTGTTCTGGATGCCCAAATTACATAAAAACCCTTTTAAATCTAGATTCATAGCCGGTGCTGCAAAATGTACAACAAAAAATTATCAAAAGAAGGCACATTGTGTTTGACTGCAATTAGGAATCATTTTCGTAAATACTGTAATGCAATTTCTAGAATCAGTGAAATAAATTGTTTTTGGAATATTAGCAATTCTTCCAAGTTTGTATCTAAAATAAAAGATGTAAAAGCAAAAAATATCAAATGTTTTGATTTTTCTACTCTGCACACAAATCTACTCATAGATGAAGTCAAAAATTCACATTATGAATTAATAAGCAAAGTATTTAACCATAATGGTAAACCATACATTAATATCAATTCATACACAAAGAAAGCATATTGGTCACACAATAAATACTCAATAAGTAACGTTAAATTTTACACGGTTAAAACTTTGATAGATGCTATAAAATTTCTTTTGGATAATACTTTTGTTCAATGCCGACCATTGGTTTTTCTACAAATTAAAGTCATTCCAATTGGTAGCAACTGCTCCCCTTTACCGGCTGATTTGTATTTAACCTGGCTTGAATTTAAGTATGTGGATAAACTGATGAAAAGGGACTTTCAAATGGCTATAAAATTATCAAACAACGCAAGATATATTAATGACATCGCTTGTGTAAATATACAAAATTTCAGTGAAATTGCTGAAGAAATTTACTCAAAAATATCCCTTTGGAGGGTAACAATTCAGATGGTTTCAGAGATGTGTTGGATATCCAGGTCACTTATGACAGAATTTGTATTAAAGTCTATCTCAAAATAGATGAGTTTAACTTTGAAGTAATTAATTATCCTTTCCCGGACAGTAATATTTCGGATACTATTGGATAATATACTTTTTTTTCACAGATATTGAGATTTGGTCGTATTTGATCTAATTTTCCGGACTTTGCATCTAGAACCAAATTTTATTTACAATACACTTGAGCCAGGAGGGTTCAAAGCTGTATTTTTGATCAAATATTTCTATAAATTTGGCTATAAATATCCCGAGATGGTCAGAAAGTTTGGCTTCAATAATTTTAGAGATTTTAGACTTGCCTGTTTTGGTACCTACTTTTATCTTTTGGCATCATTCTGTTTTAATGTTCACATTTCAGTCATTTTAGGCTAGCTTGTTTTGTGTTAGGTTAAACCCCCAGGGGCTATTGGTAGCAAGTAGCGGCCTACGACAGTTACAAGCTTGCCTAGTTGTACTTGATATCTGGTGAATATTTTCATTGCATTCTCTTGACTGAAATACAAATGACTTTATTCTTTTTTCTGACTTGCCCTATAATTTCACTGTTAATATTCAAAGATTTTTAAAACCTGAATCATCTGTATTGCACCGATATCGAGTGTACTGTCGCAAGAAAGTGCCATTGCCTCCAGACAGGACTTAAATGTACAGAATTATGTGCATGCTTTGGACATGAGTGTGCAAATGACACTTTTGACGCTGAAACAGACAGTGATGATGAGGATGAGGATGATTGAATCTTGGCGTAGAATCTCCAAACTGTGACCATCATTGATCAGCTTTCTGTATTTAGTGTGTACATGTACTCATACTGTTTTCTTTACTAAAAGGCATCTTGAATTATAGTTTGATGCCAGAGATACATTAGTTATGTTGCGGACTCCATGGGAGTGGTCACTGTAAACTACGTGTAGGTGTGAATACATGGTACAATGTACTATTTTACTTTATCATTTGTATTGGCAATTGTAATGACGGTTCCCTAAGCAAACATGACATATGATAGCCATATTAGCATATTAATTATATGCATATGGTATACTCATATAAACATGATAAATAAAATTTGTATGAGTGCTGTTCCTAATTAATCATTTTGCCTTTATTTTTAATAAACGAAACTATATCTTAGTAAATGTAGTATGTTATCCGTCGCAAAATACTTAATTTCGATATAAATTTTATATATTTGCATAAATTAACATATGATAATTAGGCACTTTGAACAAAATCTGTATGTTGTGACTATATTAGAGCAATTAAGCACATCTTGGTGTGTATTTAGCCTTTCCACAAGCAGTATCACCAAATTTATTATTTTTATTTATTATTTTTAAGGAAAAATTTGAGTTGTCTTGGAAATGGCATAGGTTGTCATGGAAACGGACAGAAACATATATGATAAAACGCTTTTCAGATTCCACAACCTATCTTTTCATGAAGAGGAGATATATACCTATAAGAAAATATAGGTTGTAACTTGTTATACCACGGGTTGGGGTATGGCCCTGGAAGTGCCTTCTATACGGCAGATCTAATACACGTGGGTGTGTTCAACTTCAAGCGCTTCTTCGGGTATGCAAAGTACATCTCTCTAAGAGAGAACCAGAGAGAGAGAGAGGGAGAGAGAGAGAGAGAGAGAGAGAGAGAGAGAGAGAGAGAGAGAGAGAGAGAGAGAGAGAGAACCAGAGAGAGAAAAAAGAGCAAAAGAAAGAGAGAGAAAAAAAATAATATGTACTCAAAAGAAAAAGTGATGTAGTGGCAAGATTTGTTAAGTTTACGTCAGACAATTGTTAAAAAGTGTAGATGTCGTGCTAAAATCGTCTCCGAAGATCGCTAGATCTAGTCATGGTAGCGAAAAATTGGTTTGTTTCTTTGAAATGCCTTCATCACCCAGGTTAGTTTAAAACACAACCACAGTGCACACATTCAATGCCTCACATATTTACCCTTGATAATCACGGGTTTTATCTTCCCAAAGGGAAAATAAAAAACCATTGACGTGGACAGCATCCAATCACACATATTTGGAAGTGCAGCACTGGCTGATGACAAATTGGTCACCATACGTTGGCACAAAGTACAATGTCTGACATAAGTGCAAACAGCAAACCCTAGTGATGCACATATTAATGCAATTGCCTGCTGATGAAAGATCATGAACTGTTGTATATCTGGTCTATCACTAATGTGTACAAATCTTCTATTGTTACGGCTTAATTTGTATTATTTCAACTTCTCCGATAGGGCCACACACTAGTCAGAGATTGTAAGTTAAGTGCGTCTGAAAGCCTAGGTCTGAACAAAACCGGTTATGGACAATCCAAGGTTGTGAAGTCAGCATCGCACATCTATGCATAATAGGTTTGAAGATAGAAATTCAAAATATAAATGTTTCAAGCCCCCTATAAATATTAATCCAAAATTCTATAACTCTTGTTTGTGCTTCATTGGATACACCTAAATCACAAAACTATGAATTGAAGTTGGAATGACCCTGTATATATAATAATTTTGAAGACATTTAACATTTACACTTTTCAAGTGCCCATAATTTGCATAACTTATAATTCTACAACTTTTGTCTGTAGCTCATTGGATACTACTGTACCGCAAACCTATACCTTACAGTATAAATGACATCTCGTCATATAACAGTTTCCATGCCATTCAAGGTTTAAATTTTCAGCTGATCCTAAATTACATCATTTTCAAAAATGTCATCTCTCTCCATAAAGAAGCCGGTTTGTATGTATAAAAGAATAATAATGCCAAGTGCGGAGTTTCTGTGTACAATTAGTATTCAAATAAAATGTAGGACAAATTTGCTTGGAAAGAAACGAAAAAAGAAAGAAGGAAAGAACGATCTTTGGAAAGAGATAGAGAGAAAAAGAAAGGAAGACAGAAAGAAAAATCGATCGTTGGAAAGAGAGAAAGAAAGAAAGAAAGAAAGAAAGAAAGAAAGAAAGAAAGAAAGAAAGAAAGAAAGAAAGAAAGAAAGAAAGAAAGAAAGAAAGAAAGAAAGAAAGAAAGAAAGGCTGCGTTGGCGCACAAACATAACAAATCTATGTGACGCAATGTGGCCACATATGTGCATGGTCACTATCAGGATAGATCTTGGTGAGGTTCTAAATTCACTTTAAGATGGTGCTGCCCATCCTGTTCATGTTTGACTGCCCACATCTTGTGGTCACTTCCCATGATCCTCACCTTGGTAAAAATTTAACCTCTCTATATGTTGTCAAATGAACATTAATCTTTTATTTCATCACACCAGGGTGTAACTGCAGGATAGTTATATATGTACTTAAGGTTGATTAGATGATAAATACAAAACTCTTCCTTGCATGCAGGTTGAAAGTTCCAGGACTTTTGGGTTCACTCTAATGTAATAGGCTTTGCTGTCACACGTTTACACCTGACCTTAAGTGGCATGGTTTGCTAAGTGTCACAAATATGCACGATAGGTATGAAAGGCTGTGTGTCAAGAAATTGAACCAACCCAGACCTTTCTTTTTAATCGCCGCACTTGACACGATATTTTTGTGCCCCTTGTGTCATGTCATGTATATTTGGAATCTCTACCTGTGGATGCATTTGTCTGGTTGAATGGAATAAAGCTTCCTTTCTCAAATCAACTCAGTCATTCGTGAAGTCCTTCTTTGCACTATGTCAAGCAATCGACTGCAGTTCCTTCAGGCGGACGTTAAGACATGTACGAGCACTGTCTTATGCTTTCATCTTATTCAACAATGTCATTTGAAAAAAAAAGTTTTTGGTCAAAGAACTGCATGTTTCTTCAGTAATTACACTCAAACGCATAAAATCAAATACGTAGATTGTCATCTTATAGTCATGCTATTCATGGACCGTTGTAGTTTTATGATAGAAATCAATTTTCGTCGAAAATTGATTTATATCAGCTAAAAAAAGTATTTTCAATGAATAAGGTCTATATTCTGTTTACTTTTTTACCTTTATTTCTCTTTGTGGCAACTCTGCAATGAGACAACTGATGTCATTAAACTTGTGTTATATGGAGCGGATGTGTTTGTCCACCAGCTTCACATTTGTGCCATCAGTCAGCGCAATACTCGAATATATTAAATACAATTATTTCCATTGGCCTATTCAAATTTAACCATGCTAGTTTGTTCGAAATATTTACCAAAACAAATGCTAGTACCATTACAAACTGTGTTGTATGCAGCGGATGTGTTTGTCCACCAGCTTCACATTTGTGCCATCAGTCAGCGCAATACTCGAATATATTAAATACAATTATTTCCATTGGCCTATTCAAATTTAACCATGCTAGTTTGTTCGAAATATTTACCAAAACAAATGCTAGTACCATTACAAACTGTGTTGTATGCAGCGGATGTGTTTGTCCACCAGCTTCACATTTGTGATATCAGTCAGCGCAATACTCGAATATATTAAATACAATTATTTCCATTGGCCTATTCAAATTTAACCATGCTAGTTTGTTCGAAATATTTACCAAAACAAATGCTAGTACCATTACAAACTGTGTTGTATGCAGCGGATTTGTTTGTCCACCAGCTTCACATTTGTGCCATCAGTCAGCGCAATACTCGAATATATTAAATACAATTATTTCCATTGGCCTATTTAAATTTAACCGTGCTAGTTTGCTCGAAACATTTATCAAAACAAATGCCAGTACTATTACAAACAAACTTTACGCGGTTTATCCATGAAACAATAATGATTTGCCTTTCTTCGCTGCACATGGTTTCTTTACATCAAGGTTCAGCATTTCGCGGGAAATGTACTAATTATGTATTTCATTCGTAAACATTTGACACTAACATATGAGACGTCTTGGCATAAATTTTATGAAACATTAAAAAAAAATCAAACTGCCCTTCCTTGACAAAAAAAATCGACCCAGGCTTGATTTTGTCCAGAAAGTGGCCGGCCTGTGCCGTTATTTTTTTTTGAAAAGGCCGAACCCTTAATAAATTTTATGAAACATTAAAAAAAAAATCAAACTGCCCTTCCTTGACAAAAAAAATCGACCCAGGCTTGATTTTGTCCAGAAAGTGGCCGGCCTGTGCCGTTATTTTTTCAGTCCGGTTAACGGAAATACAGGATTTTATTTCAACTTGTCTGGAAGGTTTTCGCTAGGTGAAATAACACAACCCTGGTTCTTCGATGATTGTTATCGTAATATTTCGCTAGGTATCAGATGTCCGTTCTCCGAGTTATCAGCGGAAACGGTTGTTAAGGTACTTGTTTGAACATGACTTACTATCTCCACTTTAATTTGCCCACTCGGTTGTGTGTGAAGCAGTTATCATCGTTAGTTACAATTCCAAATGCAACACGATATCCTGGCAGTGCAAATCATGCACGTTGGTACCATTTGAGCAGAGCACCAGTTTAAATCTGGAGCAATGAATTGCGGAGCAGCTGTACCAAAATACATTTAATTTGGATATCAGAGTGAATTACGGCCACAGCATACATATCATACCATTATTGGTGCTCTGAAATATGTGTAAAATATATATGTTTGGCCTCAAATATTGTAACAGCCCCAAGATTGTCCCATTACTATCCTCAATTACAAACAATTGGGTGTGAAATCCACAATTTTCAAAATGGGAACCAGGCCTGAGGGTTAGTCCCGATTGGATATTCTGAAGGGGAAGTATCCAAAGTATATGTGCGATTAGTGTTATGGGAAGATTCATTTCTCGAATGAATGTAATGTACAATATATTCTGGCACTTTTCCAGTGTGAGTTTTATCTTAAAATGCAAATGCAACACCTTGACGCTAGCAGTTTTGGCGACGGTGGGCCCGAGTATAAGGATATCGTATCAGACCTTGAAGTCGCCCCCAGGCTTTGAATTAAGTAGTACCACTGGGGACAACAGTCAAGAGCCCCGCTGAGTCAAAGATGGAGCTCAGTAGAGACAGTTGTCGCGACAGTGGATAAGGTCCAAAAGTACCGGTGGTTTTTATATAGTCAGTAACTAATTACTGAGGCCATGAAGATTGGTACAGTGTAAGACCGTGAAAGATTAGCTGCTGATCATGGTCACAGTGTTGGTCACCTTCACGGACAGCCTCACAGTTTTAATAGCGTTCACATCGTAATTTACAGTACAACAGTTTGTCACCAACAGTGCCGACCAACATTTGTCCTTCATAGTGGGAAGCTACACTGGAGCCAGAAAGCTGAAGTCCGCGATCTGCGTACACATCAGAAACATCCTCCACCAAACCGTGTCGTGTTTTCAGGTGGAATACCTGGAAACAGTCAACACATACACAGACACCGATAAAGTGTAGTGTAAGTAGATTTGTGAGCCGTAAAAGGATGTGCATTAGGAGACAAAAATGTCTGCTTAAAGTGTCACGGTGTCAAAGTTAAAAGGAGATCTAATTAAGTTTTCTTGTCCTATAAGAAATTAATATTCATTTGCTCTTGCCAATAAAACCACATATACATTAGTTATTCCAAAATAAATTGTCCATTCCATTCGAACAATTTTTCCCCATCGTATATATATATATATATATATATATATATATATATATATATATATACATATATATGTCCCTACACCTCCAGTCTGACAGCACGTCTGTCTATCTATGAAAAACTTTACCGAGAGAGGGTAAGATCCAGTCGTATCCATCATCATTATAACTTTCAGTATTAACGTTATTATTATTATTATTATTATTATTATTATTATTATTATTATTATTATTATTTGGGGGGGGGATGTTATGAGTAAAGTAAGGCAGAAAGATTGATAAACAGACAGGGTTAAAGAGGAAGCTGATCTGGACAATTTGAAATACAATACCTGAGATGGAGATGGTGTGTATATATCAATAATCTCCTGTGAAAGTATATGCAAAATAGACGGATGAGCTGCAATCCAAAGATTTCCTTTGTCTGGATCCACTTCTATATTATCAATCGCTGTATACATAGGCACAGTCTGTGGCGAAAGCAAATATCTCTTTTATGAAATACAGAGCAGCTTGGAAAATAGAAAAAAAATGCTTCCCAGCAAATCTCTATGTCCCTTCAAAATTGTAAAAATTGAATGCTACAAGTTTTGTTAATTCTCCATTGTATATGCCTATAACAATAAATTGACGAGAGGGTGGCAATTCTGTGTATAATAGGTTTAATGTTTAAGTTTGAGTTTCGGACAACATAAAATTAAAGTGGAAGTATAGAAAGAGAGATAGGAAAGAAAAAATGAAGACTGGGAAAAATAAAATGTGCTCACATAGAAATAATGTAAGCTTTCAATTCTGTAGCCCTGACTGTGAGAATGATGGTGTAGATGGGAGTTACCTTTGGAATTACATGAAAAAATATGATGCATTGAACCTAGTTTGCACCCTTTCTCTAAACAAGCTTATGACAAAAAAATGCTACTATCGCTATGCCAAAAGTAAAGGGGGGACTACACTTCACATAAAGATATTCAAATAGAATGTCATACGCGCATACATTTGGCTGGAAGTACCGGCACTTTGTTTGGAACACAAACTACAGGTTATCCCCACTGCTTAAGCAAGAGCTCTTAAAACAACATGTTGCGCTGATAACAGTTCAGGTACCCACTCACACAGAACATTTAGAGTTACACCATTGATACATATAATACATGTACTTAAAAATCGTGTTAAGAAAAATTGTTTTGATAACACGTTTTTGACATAAATGCTAATGACTCTCATTCTTTTCTGACATGCCTAAATGTACATTTACTCAATATTTAAAAAATACTCAAAATTGACAGTATTTTCTCAAATGTCACAAAGCTGACACATTATGTTGAGCCTTGACTCATGGTTGGCAGTGAAATAGAGCTTAATTGTTTGGAGACTTTCAAAGTGAGGAGTAGGTGTCATCATGGAGTTTGTTTTACATTTCTGGTGCAGGATCCAGTACTTGTTAGGATCCCCCTTGGTGTGTACAGGTGGCCTAGCTGCCACTGTTTATTTTACAATCACTGGGACTGAATATAATGCCCCAGTTTGTTTCTACTTCAGTTACACACTGGCAGGCGGATTAACTAAGATGAGCTATCCAACTAGAAAGGGTACGTACATAATGGTTTAGTGGTCAGTCAAATTATTTTTATCTGAACTTGTACTATACAAATTTAGTAATTATGTTTTTTCTTTGGACAGGTACTCTTTCATAAAGAAATTCTGCATTTATAAGAAAAACTTCACGTATTTAGCTAATTCATCATACCCTACGTTCATATTTAATTATTATTATGTGGGTTGTCTTTGCTGGGTATTTTGCTTAGACAAGAGTAGCTACTCAGAGAGATATTTACGGGTATAGGCTCCGAAACATGATCTGAGTAGTTACCCGCTGAAGACCTTTAATTTATTTAGGCTAATGCAGCCTATATCAAAATTCTACCGAGGAACGTGTGCAATGCGGACAATAGTATATACTTCCACATGTGTATAGGTTAGCCTGTGACAGGTTAGCTTATGGAGAGTAAACAGTTCGGACTGCAAAATGTCTACTAGGAAGTGGTTCTGGACGAAAAGACACAAATAGAATACAGTACAGGTTCTCTGTGTCTCTCTTCATGATTTAACTCTTTGCAGTCACAAAACCTGACAGAAACTTAGAATTACCACATCGAGACATGCAAATTGCAGCTACATTTGACTGTTAATTTCGTACGAATGGTACAAATACATGTCCATCAACAGTATCATTTTCTATTATTAGTCTGCTTCGTATCAGCGCACCTATCTTGTCCCTTTATAGACGAAATATGCATGTTATCTGTAAATGAAAAATGTTAACTAAAAACTGAAAAACCACATGCAAGATATTACAATAACAGAGTAAATGAAAATTTCAAAGTTCCAAATGACCTTGACCTTTGACCTCTAGAGGTCACATGTAAATAACAAAAATGTGCAGTGTTACAATATCTATAATATGAGTCCAACATGACTAAAATAGAATGACAATTATGTTTTGGCTAGATACAAAATTTCAAAGGTGCAAATGACCTTGATCATTGACTTTAAGAAGTCACATGTAAATTACGAAAATGTACTGCGGTACACCTATAATTTCAGCCAAACATAGACCAAATCCGATGGAAATTAAGCAAATTATGGCTATTTGAAATTTGGAAGGGTCACATTACCTTGACTTTGACTTTATAGATCACATATACATTACAAAAATGTGTAGTGTGACAATATCTACAATTAAAGCCCCGCATGATCAATATCGGATAAAGAATTTCCGAGTTATGACTGGTAAAAAATGTTTAATGGCAAAATATCATTGATCTTTGACCTTTAGAAGTCACAGGTAAACAATAAAAAATGTACAGTGTTACAAACCTATGAATTGAAGCTCGATTTTTTACCTGTACCTATCATAGTTTGGAAGATATGCAAGACTTAAAATTTTTAAATGACCTTAATTTGCAACATTTTCAAGACAGTCGAGCTGCTTTAGAAAACGCAAAACTTCATATATGCAGGTATATTCATTGCAAGCTTGGAATTTCTACGCAAAATCTTCTTCAAATAAAATGTCGGACAAATTTGCCTGTGTGGAAAGAAAGATAGAAGGAATTCCTAAAAAAAAAGTATGTCTGTGTTGGTATACAGACATAATTATGAGTCTAAATACAGGGCATTTAAAGAAGAAATGGATGACAACTGTAAAAATGACCCTTTCATCGCAGTTTTGACTCGTCATATTTTCTCAGCGTATTTTTACGTGTTGCACCCAAAGTGCCCCAAGGAAAGCTGTTGGGCTCTACCGTCTCGTGGTATTTGCAACTGTACGCATGCTAGCACCTACATGAAAGAGGGGGTGACAAGGGTATTTTCGTGACTCGTGATCCTATCTTAGTATTTTCCGCGATCTGTGAAACAATAAGATTAATTTTCGGGATTCGTGATTAAACCATTGCTCGTGAATCGTGACTATGCATATAAGCTATATAATTTTTCCTGTGAACTGTGAAAACAATTCTTTTTCCTGTGAACTGTGATCAAGACCCCTCCCCCTTGCCCTCCCTCATGAAAGGTTAGGTTAGAAAGAATTATATTCTTGTATCGTTATGTCAAGTCTAAGCCCATTGAATTTTGAATTTTTAAAACATTAATCAAACGGGAACATTCGCCACATAAAGCATAATTATTTGTCCTAGCTCAGCTCACCCTACACCTGGCATTACGGTAATTAAATACGTCATTGTCAGCAAAACACCTAATTTGTATGTGTTCATGACATAGCAACAATTTTCGCACTGGTTCTCTATTGCTCTACTGCTGCTAACTTTCGGGATAGCCCTATTTTAACTAGCACACCGCCTTGTTCATACTGGCCGTTTATTTATTAGAATAGTCGTCCATTCTTGTCCATAAAAACAGGAATTTAGTGTGGAAATGCTCTTTAACTTACTCTTTAAGTGCTACTTAAGGCTTGCAAGTGTGGTAGGTTAGGTGTCATTTTCCAGTAATGAAAAGTCTAGATACTTACCTGTATGGTTGTCAGATGAAGGTCAGAGTCTCTTCTATACACCTTTAATTTCCCTTCCCCAAAGTCAGAAAGGTACAGGTACCTGATTGAAAAGCAGGGATGAGATCACATAGGATACACAGCACTCAACAACACAAATCGTACAGATAAACATTTTACAGCCTACACGGTGGTCAGATGCGCATGCGCTTCACTCGTGTACAAAGCAATCACTTCCCCTGGGTCTTTAAATACATCTAAACACAAACTTTGCAGTTGAAATGTAAACTTTGTGTCTCTCTGACGGCAACACGTATTATAATTCAGGTAAAATCTTTTTTTTTTTTTCAATTAACATGCATAGTTGGTATGCATTGGAATTAAATTTGAAAGGAATAGGATTACTGTAGACGACAATTACATTTGCCATGTAACTTAAGTTACAGATTTGCAGGGAAGCCGTGAAAACAATGAATGCTGAATATCAACCTAAGTGGTAATATTTTCTCGAAGGGTATGTATCTAGAGACAAGGCTATTTATTTATTTATTTATTTATTTATTTATTTATTTATTTATTTATTTATTTATTTATTTATTTATTTATTTATTTATTTATTTATTTGATGTTTCGCTCATACCCCCCACCCACCCAAAAAAAAACTTTTACTGAACTACATATTTAGATTTGGTGTGTGTGTATCTGCGCGCGCATGATGTGAAATAATTGGATACACTGATTGTGCTCAGAAAGAAAAAAAAGGAGGAAGGAGAATACATTTTTGAAATCCATTGAAGATCACAGGAACACGGCTTATTTGCGTCATAGAAGCAAGCATTTAGTCAACAAACCTTTTGTCCGGAGAAATGTTAATACCATTGGGTATGCTCATCCCAGACAAAACCACCTTGCCTGCAAGTCCATCATAATAGACAACATTGCCCCATTTAAACAGACCAAAAACCTCGACGAAGAACCACGGAAGTGGCCACCAGAAACAATTTGTCAAATAGAAGGTTTCCTTTCCGGTGACGACTAGATCGTTGGCACTTTGAAAACATTGGAAGAGAAAAGTGCAAAACGGTAAGTCGATAACATATTCGTCGTAACATGGGTGTAAACATGTATAAAAACTGCTAGATTCAAGAATGACCCAGTAGAGAAAATTTATGTCTTCTAAATGCCACAAAAATGCTAATGAAAACGAAAGACATTTTCTATTAGCCACTTCAAAGCTTTCAATCCTGTCGTGGACGCCGATATGGCACAGCACGTGCGTAGATTTGTACATACTTCATATCTTACAGGGAATTTTGTATTCATTCATTTGCATATGTTACCCCGCACTGTGCATATGGTGCTCTTGACTGTCAAGAGCATAAGAGGCAGTAAAGTTTACTTATTCAAATATTCTATGCTGTAGATTTGTAAATGTTATATATTGTATGATCTCGGGCGTGATTAGTGGGAGAAATGTTATATATGGTATGATTTACACGATGGATATTCTTACAGAGGAGAAATGCTATATATTGTATGGCCAAACGACGGGCGTGATTAGGATGGGAAATGTTATATATTATATTTCCTCGGCGTGATTAGGATGGGAAATGTTATATATTGTATTTCCTCAGGTGTGATTTGGATTGGAAATGTTATATATTGTATGGTCTACACAGCAGGCATGATTAAGATGCGGAATAACATGGATTGCGTCATCCACACAAGAGGCGCGATTAGGATGGGAAATGTTATACACTGTATGATCTACACGAGGGGGATTAGGATAGGAAATGTTATGTATTGTCAGTTCTACACGACGCGCGTTTAGATGGGAAATATTACATTTTGTATGATCTGCACGACGGGCGTGATCAGCATGGAAAATGTTACATGTCGCGGTAAGTTATCCTGCGAAGGGAACAAGCCAATTCCGCCGACAAGAGAAAAAGAAAGAGGGGCTATATGGCTGGTTGTTGGTGATACTTCGGTGTGACAGATGGAAAAAAAACGAACCACCAGTAGCCATTACCAAAGGATTTATGAATAAATTTTGGCTTAAACACTTTTAGGTATAAGTTTCTTGGGAAATTATCAGTGGTAAACAAGAGCCAAAGCTCTCAAAGTATATATGAATGATTCACATTCGACATGTGAAACACTTGTTTTGATAAGATAACACATCGGTAATCCGCCGTAGCTGATTTCCTTCTTGCTAAGTCTTTACTTCTCCAGGAATTTCAGTCCATGATATTTAACGACTATTTCGACTCTTTTGTCCTCGCTTGCCCAAAAGCTTCATTGGATTCCTATTTCACTTTCCCCCTTCTGTTTTTTTTCCCTATTTTTTCCTTTTAAATACTTTGTTGTTGGTGTTTTTTTCATTTTTCACATTCTGCATCTTGGTGATTGGATCACAGGCCCATTGTGCGCACAAAGTGACCCAGGGCTTGTTGAAGTTGGCCTCGCTGCTTATCAGGTGGTGACATCCTGACTGTTTTCTGCTTGCAGCACTGTCGTTGGTAGACTGGCTGTCGCCTGGTTCGTCAAATTTGTCCCAAAGGGGTTAATACACAGGGATGTTTAACGGCGTTGTGGGATGCAGTGAGTCGCCGAAGGAGACGAATGTTTAACCGTGACGTGGGACCAGTGAGTTGCCGAAGGCGACGAACCAGACTGGTAGGGTTAACAAAGTTCCACCCGCATCCTGCAGATGGCGCCGACCGGTGGAAATTTGCACCGGTCTGGTTCCATGTCGCGGTTAAACATTACCATTTCACTATACAATGACTTTCATCAATGAATATGGCACCAAGTCGTGACTTGTAGATGGGGTTTGTGAAAATCTGCTTTCTGTGCTTGGCAGACAGGGGAGATTCAGGACTGCCAAACACGTAGTTGTAATTCCCTTCTTTAGGCCCTCCAAATCACATTCCTCATCTCCTACATGGATTGCTTTCAGTCCCTTTTCCTTTAAAAATGCTACCTGTTCTTTAATGATGGCGACCAAAGGCGATACAATGATTACAGAGGGATCCTCGCTGAGACTAAGACTGAGAGTGAGATGACCGTGGTTTGCCGACTGCAGCACGAATGGTACCGCCATGTACGTCAGACTTGCCCGAACCTGTCGGCAAAGATGCAAAAACATCCTGCCCTTTGCCTATGTACTCTAGTATTTCCAGTTGAACTCCTGATACCACAGGCCGACCAAGTTTTTCAGCTATAAAGTGTACACTGTCCTTGAGCGTGGCTGCTACTGCCATGTTGGCCATGCCGTCTTGTTTAGATATTAAATGCAAATTTTGCATGTCAAATCGTGACCTGCTTTCTGATTGGCTGTTTATAGCCGGTGCAAATTTTCACCGGTCGGCGCCATCTGCAGGATGCGGGTGGAACTTTGTTAACCCTACCAGTCTGGTTCGTCGCCTACGGCGGCTCACTGGTCCCATGTCGCGGTTAGACATTCGTCGCCTTCGGCGATCCACTGGACCCACGTCGCCATTCAACGCCCCTGTGTATTAACTCCTTTGGGACAAATATGACGAACCAGACGACAGCCAGTCTATGTCGTTGGCAGCTTCGTTACCACTGATTGTAACTGCATGGCAATGCATTCCTCACGTCCCTTCCACCTTTGCCTCTTTTTAGAGTAATTTATTGACATAGTTTGTCACCTTCTTATGTTCTTGGAATCGTAAAGTGTCAACTCTAAGTTTGACCCAGTGTATGACCTCATGATAATATACCATGCCAGTGGGCTTAGTGCTCTGTTGACTTGTAATGTATTACAATACTATAAAGACTGGAAATAAAACAAGAGCAGGTTGGGTAAACATTATATTGCTTCGGTCTTTCAATTTTTTCAAGCCGGGTGACTTGACCATACTACGTCAAGGTCACAGATTTCACATAGCATTTTAGCGTTGGATATGATATATTTATCCTTTACATTTGGCATGTCCAACTCAATTATTTCTCGATATATGGAATTTATATATTTCAAGACATGTTAACTCATAATTACTGGCGTTGCCGCTGATGAATATAGAAACGACATTTTGGCTTGCTCCAAAATCTCACCAAATATTCTAGACGACCCACCAATATCAAAATTGACATATTTCATACATTTCGTAAGGAATAAAAGGTTACATGGGCCTAATTCAAAAACTGTCGGTGCAAAGCGTTTATATATATATATATATATATATATATATTTCACGTTGTTACCCTTATATTCCAAATGGCCATATGAAAATCACCTTCAACTCGGATTAAAAATTGTCAGTGTTCAAATTGTCGCCCTGCGTCCAGCTTTCAATACATGGTCTGTTGGTTTAAATATGATAATAAGTTTTCTAGTTATTGAAGATAATGAATAAACTTGGACAAGTGCCAAGCTCTATAACTATTGGGTGACGGTGAACAAAGCGTAAATCAAGAAGTAGAGTTCTATGTACAATGTGTTCAAGCGCAATTTTGAACTGGAGGCACAATTCTCTTTGCCATTTATGTCCAAACTCACCCTGCCATTACAAAATCACCTCGGTCAAACTTGCAGCCCTAGTGATCCAACAAATTTAGGTCAAGGTCACTGATATTGCATACCATATTAGCATTAGACATGTTCCATATATCCTATAAGTGTGGCATGTCTAACTTAAACATTTTCGAGATGCGGAATTTACTGTGTTTCAAAACATTCTGGCTCATAATTTCCGTCAACTTATGGGCTGCGTCAATAGTATCCTCTGCACCTGAGACTTTAACCTCTTCGTCAATCCCACTTAATTTCATGAAGATCTATGAAAAATTAAAAACCCTAGACTGGTCACACGATTTACGCATGTTGATCCATATGTTACATAGCTCTGTAGGTAGGCTCCCAATATCCAACTACGTCAAACCAGATTTCCATACACCCGGTATATCCTGAAAGTTGTATGGGTCTGAGTTGAAAGCTATGGCCTGTATCGCGTTCACAAGATCTTACACACATACGGACATATATGAGTGTTTGCTTAAGGTCTGCAACCTTAGGTTAACTGAGCTAAAAACTAGCCAAATGCTGGAAATTAAACTAAACAACATGACTGGAATGCGTGAAAACCCTGTCCTAAGCTAACCTCGACATTCCGACCAAAATAAGTCCGATCATTGTCTAAATGCCCATACGTTCTCAATTTGATGTCATTTCACAGCACTTGACCTATCGGTTTCATTTCTTTAGAATTTCAACAAAATAAGCAAACAAACAAAAAAATAATTTCAAAGCATTTGACCAAGCAGTTTCGTTTCTTTAATAATTTCCACAAAATTAAGAAAGCGAACAAATGAATAAAATAAAACGAAAATTCATGAATAATACTATCCTGAAATCACTGGATCATGACTGGGTAAATCACGACAAAACTACATTATAAAGATACAGGTCAGTATAATCACCTCTTTATAGTTATCAAGCAATCATATACCTGTACCATTCATTACGCAATTACAAAAACTCGTTAAAATTCAGAAAACCATAGTACTCTAACCTTAATGAACATACAGGTGGAAATCCAATCAAACTATATATCTAATTTGTTTGAACTGAAAGACATACAATGTACCGCTGGATGTTCAAGGGAGGTCGTCAAAAAATTCAAAGCCCAGTAAAACACAGTTTATTAGAAAATAATCGCTGGAGCGGGACCATTTGAAAAGAATCGGTGCAGATCTACATAAACGAAATATCTGCAGCAAGTCTGAAGTGAATTTCCTTACAAAATTGAACAAGTCGAAAATGTATATAGCCATTACATCCCCACTAACCTTCATGTTATTCAAGTGAAAAATATACATTCACCGATTATTTCCCCAATCGTAAAATCCGTTATAAGCAAGTAAGGATCTAAACCAACACCACGTAATTACCACCTTGTTTGATCTTTCTACAGGGTACATTTCTATAATCTTATTGACGCTCTTGAAGATGAAATTGCAAATAGCTGTTGCGAAAACAAAAACAAAATACCCCCCCCCCAAAAAAAAACAAACAAACAGACAAACAAACAAAAACAAAAACAAAAACAAAAACAAAACAAAAAAACCGCGCCACTTGTTCAATAAAGGTTTCCAGGTACTCAGAAGTGCGGTTTTGTAATTTGCAAGTAATTGGCAAAGTGGTCTTGGCAATTAATGTTGTTGTTTTTTTCAAATTTCGCCTTCTCAGACTACAACGAGCCCAATTGCGAATAACAGATGAACGAAGAACGAAGATTCATAAATAGCCTCAGTTTTGCTAAAGTTTAAAAAAGGATCAAAATAACCATAATGGCAACCAGCATGAAGAATATGGGAGCATCAGTCATTTGATAAACTTTCACTTCACAATATTTATATTTTACTTGGGGATACTTCCTCACACAGACTTTATCGTTGGTTGTACATGCTTGGTACTTGTGGATTTACTTGTGCTTTTAGAACACAGATTGATCATATAGGAAAGATGTGATGATTTCTCGTCTTTATAACCGACCTGTACCATATTATATCCATCTATAATTACAAGGTCCATGTTTTAAAGTATTTGCTGAATACCAAAATGTCCGCTAGTAATACCGGACCTGTATCCACTATAAGAGCAACCTTCTCCACGGAGCTCCAACTTTGACCCAGTAGATGCACTAGGCCCTTCTGCCCAATGCTGCCACTTAATCATAGCCTGGAGCGACTTCGGAGCCACATACAACATCCTATTCTGGGGCCCACTGCCGCACGTACAACTGGTAGCTTCAAGACATTGTATCTTCATTTCTAGGTAATGCACACACTGGAAAAATCCCATTACATATTGTGCATTATCCCATAATGTGGCCATTGATAGGGCACTAAGGTATTTGCAACGGGTAGCCCGTCTACTATTCCGTATCACATAGTACCAATTTTGTTTAGAAGCGCCGTTATTGCCTTGGCTGTCACCTTGTTCTTGGACTCCCCGGTGCAACTTGTTGCTATTTATGTACTTTGAAGTAAATGACCACTTTTTCTTTCAGGTCGCTGGTTGGTTTGCACATAAAGTCATCGTTCTATGTATTTTCAATTGCAACAGTGTCTTACTCCTCGCCATGCACTTCTATGCCGGTTGTGGCCATTTGTGCCCTTCAAAATTGGACCGCGTAACATTTGCAGAAAAATAGGCCAATTCATCCGTGCATGGAAGTGTTGGGGGGTTATTCCTTTCTACTTCTTTCTGGTCTCTTTTTCTTAAAAACTGTTGTTTGTTGTCTACTTTAACAGAATATTCCACAGAAACACTATGGAATAAATACAAACCATCATTTGCATGTATTTCTGGTTGGGACAAAATAATTCTGCTCAAGAACACCACTTCCCGCTTCGTTGCATTTGGTTTCCTGCCCAGAGTCAATTCGTCCCAAACAGAAACACCGCTCATGACAGTTTGCATAATTACATTCATTCGAAAAATTAACCTTCCCTTAACACTAATCACACATACATTTTGGACAATAAGTCTTCAAAATTACGAATCGGGACCAACCCACACGACCTTGGCTGCCGTTTTGTTGCGGAATTGTTGATTCCGTATTCCGCACCAAATGCTTCATAAATAAGGACAGTAATGAGACAATGGGGGGGGGCGGGTGTTACTATATAGGAAAGGCTTCTGTGCTGTATTGTGTATGAGATGGACAAGTCGTTCAATATATTTGAGGTATGTAACAATAATGTTCATTAAGTTATTGTATTTATGACTGTTTCAATCATTGGATGTTAACTTTGTCGACCATAAGGCAACGCAGTTGTAGCATACTCATGAAGAAAAACTCGCACAAGCTGTAAATAAAAGCTACAAACACTGAGGTACAAATAAAAGAGGGCTTCATGTGATTTGTCCATCTGCTACACAATACAGCACGGAAGATTGACGTAATACTGCGCCAGTTACAATTTTTGAGTTATCGCGCGATCCCAAGCCACATTATTTGAGTTTCATATTTTGACGTTCGTGATACCCCAACGTAAAGCAAACCTCCCGTAACAATACCTTTGCGGAAAAAATACAAATCACATACTTACAATCGAAATGTATCGTCAGTGATGCTTTTTACAAAGAACAGCGTGGATGGGGATTGCCTCGAATATCGAAAAACCTCAACGTGGTCTCGATCGGGGGCGTGGTTTACCACGAATAGAGTGACCTCTCCTGTCAAAGTACATCAACGAAAGTGCAATGTACTTAGAACTCTCTCAAACATCAACTATCAGTTAGCATTTCCATCTTTAAATTTTATTAAGCTTTATGACACAGGTGTGTATGATTTATCTGCTCTATCATGCTGGGTATACGGTAGGAATCGACACAATCATTGGACGTCTCTTGAAGTCTTGTTAGTACAATTTGAAGAGAGAGTATTCCATAATTTGAACATAAAGTGTACCACCTGATTCCTTGTCTTCCCACACAGTTAGCCCATGTGGATGGAAACCTTTTTTGTTGAAATTTCCTGTGATGTTAAGCTCCATGACGCCATTGTCTGCATCGTTGAAATTGAACACGAACAATCTTCCAGTGGCTTGCATTCTGAGACCCTAAGTTACGAAAAAATACAAACACACACGCATATATATATATATATATATATATATATATATATATATATATATATATATATATATATATATATATATATATATATATATATATATATATGTATGTATATACAGTAAAACCTGTCCTTGTGGACACCTGTCTACTGTGGACACCTGCTTAATGCGGACAGTTTTGGTCAGAACCGAATATTTTTAAGTCATTTTCATATTGGTGATACCTGTCTACAGTGGACACCTGTCTATTGTGTATTGCGGACACTTTTTGGGGTACCAAATGCAAAATCAACCTGTCTGTTGCGGACACAATATATCAATACATTTTTTGCAACTTGTTATGTTCCAAGCTGTAATGCCTGAACAACGCCGTGCATGTTAAGCTTGAATCAAAGACTAATTAATCCATTGTTCAGTGACCTGTAACACATAATAAGCTCAATCAGCCAAGCAGTTAGGCTGTAATGCCTCAACGAACATGCCAGGTGTCTCTGAGCACTGGTGCTCCTGTTGAGTGAGGTTGCTAACACTTTCTCTGTCTATCAAACAATTAAGCTCCATAGATCAATAATTAAGCCTAAAACAAAGGACCCACGGAGACTCATGTGAAGTTATTCACAATTTGTAACAATGGCACATACAGTTATACTGTACTCAAAGGATATTATATCCCTGTGGTATGTTTGTTGTTTGTTTCTTTTCTGTTAGTAAACGCAAACTTTCTTCAGCCTGGTAGGCCCATACATGCACAATTTTTCCCTTAAATGATAAAAACTGTAAAATCCCAAGTTAAGATGAGTTTGATAAAAAGTGTCAGGGGCATAAAGTACAAAAACTGAGAGCAAATGCTGTAGATGGGTACACATGTGCATATTTTATGACAGTCTATACAAGTTTATCTCCTCTGATACAAATGTACTCTGAGATCCCAAAAGTTCAGCCCCTGCCTAATGTGGACACCTGTCTATTGCGGACACTTTTGCCAGAACCACAGGTGTCCGCAATAGACAGGTTTTACTGTATATACATAAGAGTGTTGATATTGATATATATATATATATATATATATATATATATATATATATATATATATATATATATATATATATATATATATATATGAGTGTTGACAACTTTGAGACTTTTTTACTTTATTTTTTTACTCATTTCCGTTCTACGTGACAAAAAGATCGACACTCCCATGTATCAGTATTTTTCATAGGTTTCCACATATGTCTGCATATTTTACAAAAAAAGGTCTCAAAAAGGACTCCAAACTCAGAAAAAAATGATCCAATTGAGCTTTTATTTTTCGAAATGTTCTTGGTTTCGGCAGGGGCTACCCCCTCCCAAACCGTCTTCTGTGGTTAAACTGCTTGGTCATATTATTATACATAATTGTTCTTGCAGCGTTACCAACCCTGCAAAACTACCACTACGGCAAGGAACATTCTCAATTAATATGAAAATGGATTTTGTGGCTTACTTTTCTGTTCTACCGTGCATGGATTTTTGATAAACGTACTTAAAATATTTTGTGTGCACTTGGCGAGTGCGTTTCACATTTTCGACTAGGCGGTTCAGGCAGAAGGTAACTGGTTTCGAGACCCGGTCGTTCCACGGCTACCAAACAAATAGCGCGTATAGTTTAATGCATGCTGCTGTATTAATCCGCAGGGGAAGTGAATCGTTTGGTAGATTTTGTAGACGTACGACTAAATACTTGAACAGAAATGAATTTGAGTTTGAGTTGTGGCCGTTGCGTGTGAAAGTGCGAAGATAATTTTCACCTTTAACCAAAAGCAGTGGGAGTAATCTTCAAGCGATTCCACATCTTTATTAGTTTCTGAAACGTTTCTATTCCTACTAGCCTGTGAGCAGAAGAAGGGTTACAATTTTTGCTCGACTTGATTTGCGTATATTCTCGGAAGTCACATACTTAGATTGGATTATCCTTACTCTGCAAGGTTTAGGTCTCTGACTATAGTGGAGTTTGCTCCATAAAGAGTTACAAACTTATTCTTACCGACGTGATAAATGTCAGACCATCCCGCAAGATAGTAAGGTCCTCAGATCCGCCGTCTTAAATAAAGTCATTGAAATGAGTAGCTAACAATCGCTTTAGACTTGCAGGACTCAATAGCGCACACACATAAAAACATGCATACACATGAAAACACAAATATATAGGGGCCTATGTATGGACGTACACACACACACACACACACACACATATATATATATATATATATATATATATATATATATATATATATATATATATATATATATATATATATATATATATATATATGGACATAATTTACCAAATATTTTCATTCAAGTTGCTTGGCAAAGTGATATAATGCAAATTATTAAATAGGGGCGTTGATATACACATACTTGAAGAGAGGCTATATTCAGGGATACTGCGTTCTCTTTAATTCCGACTAACATCAAAATTCCCAAAAGTTTTTGCAACAGTTATCTTCTGGTTGATATATACTTGTACTAAACAAATAAAATTTGGCAACATTTAGTGTGAAGTTGAAATGTTTAACATTTACCAATCCCGGGTATTATTTTGCACTCCCCTGGTTTGTGGTTACGCAACTCTTTGTATGTTCCAAGGAACCAACTGTAAAAGAATAAGATTTTTATAACCTTACTTGCCAACAGACTTTATATTTTTTAGTTCTGCAAACAGCTCAAATTCAACGTATTATTACCTTATTTGATAATGAATACAACATATCTTTCAACTGTCTAATAGTTCTGCACAGATCTATGATGATTTTCAACAGCACATATATTCAGTATGCTTATATGTATATGTATTACATATATATATATATGTACATATATATTTATATTTATATACATTTTCAATGTGAGATTATAATTAAATGACACAATAAGTGAATAAAACATATGTGTACGTGTTTATAATTTGAAATTTTGATGTACTTGCGTTCTTTTCAGAACTTGGAATAATATTTTGGTTAATAATTTGATCTGAATTAACACTTTACCTTCGTCTATACTGTTTACAAAAAAAAAAGATTATTATAATAAAGGACATACTATAACTGTATCATGTGCCTCAGCAGCGCCACAAGAACTGCAACAGCAATCACTTTTCTCCACATGATTATTCTTCAGTTCTAGGCGTACGCAGAAATATCTGTAGAAAATGCACGGGTACTTCTTCAAACTACGGATTCCTGCAGGTACTAAGGTATAGAAATCATGCAAGCCACAGATCCGCCGATGCACACGGGCTCATAAATGTGGTTCAGCCACCTCATGCTGAGGTTAAGTTAAAAGCAATGACTAACCACGAGTGACATACGTACACCAGACCAATTGTATTCTGATAATATTCAAACGAACTTTCGTGCAAATTTGTCTTACTCGTTATGCCCAATTTCCCCAACCTTTCATTGAAGATTGAAAAGGTTACTTTATTTAGTCTTTTCTGTCTTTTTCCCTTATGTATAGTTTCAATAATTTGACAAAACAGACAATCAAACAGACAAGGGTATTTTTTTTCTTTCCTCCATTTACTGTAAGATTGCATTATAAAATGTAAGGGTAACATTTTCACATTAGAAATTGGCAATGAAGCATAAATTTTTCCTGGTCAATCCAGCTTGAATACGTGCAGTAACGTCAAGGCCGCTCAAGCAACCTCCATGCACTAATAATATTCTGTGGCACTCCGCCTATTTGTTGCGGTCTTGGCTAGTTATTCAGGTGGCCCTTAACACAAAAAACCCCACCCACTCAGCCATATCCCACCGTCGCATCTTTGCGCTCGGCATGCCCACAGCCCCTGCTGATGTTGCCACCTATCAGGGTCATGGGAGCCCTAATAAGGGCTACCTTCTCTCGTCCCTTCTAAGTATTCCCTCTATTCTCTTCAGTGACTAATCCTAAGATATTATTCCAACTCTCCCAGCACTGCACCAAAAAGCCTTTCACTGACTAAACCTGCTCTACTTCCTGGAAAATCGCCCTTCAATCCTAGTATCCATGCTAACCTATTATTTTCTGCCATGTCCCTTACTTGCTCTAAGCTTTTACACTGCTCATCTCTTGTTCTTTACTGTACAAACAGCCGGTCTCTAAGTGCTCTATAACCTATATGATCAATGGTGTTATCCACGTCCTCTCTACACACCCTACACTTCCCATCGCTCCCATTCGTCCACTTCTGTTTCCTCTTTTCCAGATTGATCACTCCTGCTCTGCCCTGAAATAACAGTCTACAACCCTTGCTACCATCCCAACATTTAGTTTTCACTGGCTTGTCCACAGCTCTATATGCTCTCAGTGTGCTTTTCTCCTCTACCCCTCTTTTACACTGCTTTCACCTTTCCTATATACGATTTCCACGCCACTTCAATCACATCTGGTCCTTTCAACTCATATTTCTCGGCTAACTTGCCTATTTCTTGAACTCATTTTGTCTTCACATTAACAGCCTCCATGTACACCTCCCTACACCATCTTTCTTCATTTACCTGTTGCAGATATCCCCAATAACCCAACATTGCCTTAGCTATTCTATCTGTTATTGGTAGCCCCCAACATGGCCTCTGTTGCTACACAGGGTGGTGCCCCAAGCACCAATTTCCCAAATCTCCCTGTGCGCCTTCTCCATCCATTCAACATCCTTTTGATTAATTGTTATCACATCTAACCCATATAACATCGTAGGTATGGCTACACGTTCCCACAGCACCCTTCCTGTGAATCCTCTATTGACGCTGTTCCCTGCCGTGACCTTTATCATACCTTTTGCTCCATTCACCTTCTGTCTGATTTTCTCAACATAATATTACATACAAAATCACCTGAGGTCATGCAGTACACAGTTTGAACATTATGTGCCACTGCGTGTTTTCCTATTTCGTATGAATTTTATGTACTGAGGCTATTTTTGTCTTTATCTTGATAATTTTTAACCGTTTTTACAAAAACATGGCCCTGAAATTTTAACTTCCTTGGCTTTATCGGCCATGGGATTTTTATTGTGGTCATGTCTGTGATCATCCCAGAGCACAAGTATCGACTTAGTCATAGGTAATTTAAAAGAAAGTTATAAGTTGCCATGTACACTTCAGCTAAAGATAATCATTTACAAGCCATTCCGCATGTTGGTTTTCACCCCCATTTCTACTTGCAAGCCTTGGCTGCAGGGGTCAGACTTGGCATGGACTTCAAAGAAAACCTATTAACGAAACCTAATTGATAATATAGAATCAATGAGATAGTACTTAAAACAATAGATGAGAGGGGTCTAGTTTACTTCATACTGTAACTTATTTTTCAAAATATAAACAAAAATGTGGTAATCTTATTAATTTTCAGAAAATGCTATTTTGAATTGACACACTGATCATAAGAATTGGCTGACAGAAAGTGAATTTTCGCATCTGTATTGTACAATTAAACAAAGGAAACTAGACAAGCGAGAGATGATCTAGTAATTATGATATGAAGAGAAAGTGATAAACAAGCGGAGAGTGTGTGCGCAGTTATCAGCGCCTGGCTTCAAAAAGTGTTGGACTTGAGTAGGAAAAAGAGAAATGGGGGTAAAAAATATATTTTCTTGGTAACTGAGGTGCATACATCACGAAAATGTTGAATAAATCTCAAAAATCTGCGAAGAACTTGTAATTTGATGGAAATATATCTACTTAATAGACAAAGTAAACTACAGTGTGTTTTGCAGGGGACTACTATTAATCTGCAAACACATAAACTGCAAGTTGTTCGGCTTATTTGTCTTAGAAGCTAAAACGCCCATACAGATCCACTTTTTAAAACACTGAACATTCTCAAAGTCGAAGATGTATTCAAACTTAAAGCTATGAAATTTCATTTTCTATACCTTCAGAACAATTTGCCTGCATATTTCAATGATATTTTGCACAGACACCTATACGTCACCCATATCAAACCAGAAACAAACGACTCCGTGCAACTACTTGTCCCAAAAAGAAATAGAACCCGAAAATGTATCAGTTTTTTTAATTCCCTCAGTCCTTAAAAATACACCTCCTTGCATTAAAGACAAATTCCATACTCATTCTGTATCTGGTTGTTCAAAAGACGCTAAAATTCATTTCATTAATAAATACCTTGGAACATGTACCATTCCTGATTGTTTTGTGTGCATCGACTAAAACGCCTTGTCTTTTCGTTTTCATTTAACTGCTATTCCATTACGACCAACTGCAGAAATGAATTGTCTTATGTTTATTCATATCCTAGGTGGCCCCAGTGATAACGGACATCATGTCCTTAACTGGGGTCATCGTGACATAACTTGTTTTTTATATCATCTACCCTTATCTCCCAAAGGAACTGTTGTGCATGCGTATTTGTACCCAACGGGTATGTATTTCTGTCAAATAAACCACTTCTGAGTTCTGAGTATGCAAAAGTTTTCTATACGCGGATTCGAAATGTCCAAAAGAACACATCCATGTGTAAACAAACAAAGCTTTAGCTAGTCTCTATTTGCTGCAGAAAGGTTTACCAAATTGTGATAACATTAAATTGCATTTATCACACATGTCTCCAATGACCCTATGAATTTGGTTTCTGAAAATATCAATGCTGATATGATTATCTGGATGACCATCACGATCAGAATATTAAATAGTATCTGTACCAGTACAAAAATATCTGGAGCACTACTTATAACTAACCACTGCAAGTTTGCTTTGACTTTGACATTTTTACCTAAATTAATGCATTTTGACAACATTTTAGTTTAAGCATAATTAGTTGGAGACAGTGAGATGATGTCATCGATTTAGCTAGGTGTTCCCAAACAAGAGTCACCAATATAACTGATCATAATACACAGTGAAACAAAATTGGGACAGCACTCACCCTTGCTTAACACCATTACTCGTGGCAAAATGTTTACTTAAGACATCAGACCACCATGCTCTAACCAACTGAGAAGTATAAAGAAACTATCAGTAAGTTGATAAAGACCTCCAAGGTTAAACAAATGTGTCTATACTTTTAACATATTCTACATGATCAAACACTTTACTTGCGTCCCATAGTAAGAAATACACATTGAGGCCATCATGAAAACACTACTGAACAATTTTGATCGCTATGCGAGTACACTGTGTTGTGGAGTGATGTCTTTTGTGAGCCAATTGCAAGTTGCTAGTACATGATCCCTGCTAATAATTACCCAATCAATCACAATGCAAAAAACGTGACTAAGCGCAATTCCTCGATAGTTCTCTGAGTCCCTCAATTATTTCCTCGTATTTTTATTGAGTAGTAATTATTGTAGTAAAACCGGGATGCCTTATATTTGGGAGTTTTAAGGATTCCATTTACAGCATAAAAAGAGAAATGGTTTAACTGTTGGATTCATTTATTTGCACTTTTTCAGGTTGATATTTTTTATGTCTAGCTGGTAGCACAATGCCTGACCCCAAGTATGTACCTAAGAATTTAGGGTTGACACTGATCTCTATCACTCTATGAAGCGGCAGAAGGTGCAGTCAAAGGTAAGTCATTGTTAGATGTGTGTCAGCTCAGGCAGCCAAGCACATCAGTGATTGATGACATATCTTACTTTACACTGCCCAACAATTAAGGTGCAGTAAAGCAGTAAGCAACTTTTGTATTTGACCTTGTGCCAACTGGAGCTGAACGACAGGACCTTGTAGAGACGTGACTAAACACTCCACCACAGATGATCAACAACAGAGGTGATCTCGTACGATGTGGATTTTTTGGCTCCATCTGTTAACAATGACAATGGGGCCATATTTCGCTCAAATACGTGGAGAAGAACTGGGACTCTGCACAAAAGAGATTCAGTCCTACCCAGCAAGCCAACCAGAACGACAGGAAGCAGTGCCATTGGCCCGACTAAAGGCACACATTTCTGTGTCATGATGAAGAGGAAAAAAACTGTGGCAGCAATGATGAAGAGACAGTTCCAAGAGGCAAGTCAGTGCCCCTACCTATCCCAAGACATGACGATGTTGAGCATATTGTTCTGCGCCAGTGTTTGAAATGTTTGGGATCAACTGAGACTGCAAAGGAGGTAAGCCATGATCTCACTGAGAGAAGCCTTGAGGAGACCCTCAGGTTTGTGGAAAAACTCAAGGCACGGCTGGAGAGGTTTGTTGGATAATGGAGGGTCGAAAAGCTTATGGATACCTCTGCAGTTCAAATAACACCATCCCCACAAGATAATAAAATGGAGCCATCCAGAAGATGCAACTGGTATAAGAGAAGATTTTGTTCTGGTTTTCTAAACTGGAGATCATAGGACCCACGACAGGGGGCACCACAATACCAGCCAAGAAAAACCGCACAGGCAGCTGTTTAGCTAGCTATTCCCATTGTAGACTTTGTTGGTTTTTTTTTGCTTATTATGTTTTATTTTGTAGTTTGGGGCATTTTACCTGCTGGTTTGACTATTACTTTCTATGTACAGTGGGCCCATTGAGCATTAATGTCATGCGGCTTGTGCTGGCTAGCTGGTTCCAGGCAAACAGGATTTATTGTATACTAGCACGCTCCGTTCATATGATGATATATCCCTAGTGTTGCTAAGTAGTGCGGAACAGCAGGGCGACAAAAAGGAACTTTTGTAGGCACCGTAGTTTAGTAGTTTTTGTTTAGTATATTTATAAGAGCCAGTGTGTGAGTTGTATGTGCAATTTTGAGATTATTGCTTTTATGCACTATGTGTTCAGGGGTGTGGAAGGGTCCGTTGGGGGCAAAATATATTACTTTGCCATTTTAATTTACCACTTGTCCATGGCTACAAATACAATAGGTATACCATAGAAACCTGCCATGTGCTCTATGCTCACAAGGGATATTCTATCCAGATTATGGTGGATCATCCTGCTCTTGGCATGAGTTAATGGTGACATGGTCCACGCAACTGGATACATGGGTGTTAGCCTAAGGTGTGTTGCACTGGACCACATTTTACTGCTAATTTGTGGAGCTGTCCAAAGGCTCTCATAGCTGGTTATTTGCGGAAGAACGAAATGTAGACACTGTAGGACTTCTCTCTATAGCAGGACAATTAAATCAGGTAACAAAAATGAGTTATGGAGAATATGTAGTTTTGACCAGGGGTGAGACTCTAAAGACCAGATGTGAAGGTCAATCGATCAGACAATGCCAGCTGGAACATATCTTGTAACAATCTCCTCTTAGTTCATGGTAACATAACAAATATAGTTCCCGGAATTAAGCGATATCTCTACTTCAAAAGTCACATTTTAAAAAGCAACACCCTGTAGCCACGACCAATTAAAAACCTCTCTTTATGCCTACCCCAGCATTCAAGTGGTCCCATCATGAAGGCAAAACAGCATTTGGTGTGCTTTTTACCACGCCCTTGTCATTCTTATTTCCTGTTGCATACTTGATCAGAAATGACAGTTGCTTGATAAACGTTTCAGGCATTGGCAAGCCCTTCAACACGGAGACTCTCCAGTTGGTCAAACTGCTAAAGGCCTACCCACATCGTTTAGGATCGCCCAAAAAGCCTTGTACTTTAATACGCCTTTGGGAAAGAGATTCTCCCAACTTTCATCTGCTCAACGCCCCCATGTCCCAGCTCATGTAAGCAAATTATCGCAAAATCATTGGGCCAGTTACTACTTTTAATCGAACAAAAGTTTCCTGATTCAAATTTGCACACAACCTGTTCTGGAGAGGCCCTGAAAGCTGGGACAGTGGGGTTTCTGGACCGTTTAAAGCAGTGGGGACCATATCCACAACGGCTGGCATGCACAGGTTATAATCAAATAGTCTAAATTTTGTCATCATATGTTGGTGACAACCAGACAGTATACTCAGAAACAATAAGGTAAACATTTCATGGAATTATTCCAACAATTGACTCGGATATATGGACATTAAAGAAAAAAAAAACAGAAAGGAAGTAAGTCTGGCTGTCTAGCAATCTATCTATGTATTGATATTCTGCGTTCTCTCTCTCTCTCTCTCTCTCTCTCTCTCTCTCTCTCTCTCTCTCTCTCTCTTCTATCTGTCTGTCTATCTATCTATCTACCCTCTGCCTGTCTGTCTCTGCACTCCTTCAACCTTTTAATGCAGAAACATAAAACATCTTGCATTTCTGGACCAATTAAATATGATGATAATAATGAGAAGTTGAAAAGATATTATTTATGAGTTTACATGCGTATTATGCAAATGTATTTTTTTCTGAAAATATACAGTATGCTTATAATATAGTTTACCAGAGAGAGAGAGAGAGAGAGAGAGAGAGAGAGAGAGAGAGAGAGAGAGAGAGAGAGAGAGAGAGAGAGAGAGAGAGAGAGAGAGAGAGAGAGAGAGAGAGAGAGAGAGAGAGAGAGAGAGAGAGAGAGTTTCACAGCATGATTTGCAGGTTGGCCATTGAGCATATCCTGTCAGCACAATTTGCAGACATGAATCACAAAGACAAGATACAGATAATATCATTTATAATATTGCGGTGGGAAAACTTTATCACAAACCTATATATTGCCCCACCCACCCCCACCACACACACACACACACACACAGCTCAACAGTGCATCGTAAATCAACTGAAGTTCAAGTTTGTGTTTTTTGTTATGAATGTTCAATTGCAGCACGATGCACAACTGCGGGATAAGGCTGATTCAAATAAAGATGGTTATTCAGTTTAGGGATGTGTTCACAAGCTAGACGAATTTTGTTTCTTTACAACAGAAAGACAAGGGAACAGGAACATTAGTTACATATGGGTTTACCTACATAAACAGTAAATATACGCAATTGGCAGCAACTTTCCTTTTGATTATTATAAATAATAATAATAATAATAGATAGTACCAGTTATATCATTATCATCAACATTGTATCATTACGAAAGGTTCCTTCTTTATGGACGGTGAGGAATTACTGCATTCATGTGTGCAGTTTTCATTCATTTATTTTCTTGAACATTCTCAGAATATATACCAATTATTTCAACTACTCTTTTGGGAGGATTTGGTGGCCCTGAAAAGGGCCTTGGGGAGGCACATCAAGTTGATTCCATGTGTATGTTCAAAAATCATTCATCATCGGTACCGCAGTCTGTTTGGTTACTCTCGTCACTGCTATCATCCCCCAATCAGATGACCAATGGGTAACATGCATAAATGAGATAATTTTCATAGTAATAAATGCATGTATAAAGATATTTTTCATAATGACCCTTTAGCTTGCACCTAAATTAATGTTGATCAAGAGCATATAATCACATACAAATTTTCTTCTTCGTCTTCTCTGTCTCATAATGAGATGCATTCTTGAATATTGAAGTTTTTGTCTTGTCAGGCTGAGAAAATTATTTTTCAGGGCCTCGGTCCCACAAATACCTCTGGCTTCATCTTTGAACAAGCTGACAACTTTTTTAATGATACCGGATGACTTGTCTGTGCTGCGTATGTAAAAAGTGAGTACGAACATCAAGTCTCAGAAATCAGCTGGTGAACTACATAAAATTAGACATGGTTTTCGGGTTAGTTTCCTCTTCAAGCTTCCTGTTATGAGGGAGAAGTCACGCCATTAATGGAGATACTGGTAGCCTTAAATCGACGTCCAGGATGCATGGAAGATATATCCACCCTCTCATCTCACGTTCAATTTTCATTAAAAACCATATGTCACCAGACGCATACATAATGCAACCCATTATGGCTGTTGGCATACAGGTAGGCGATGTTATATAACCTGCGGCTCATATGACACCGCTCAATCCCATTTGAAGCATGAGACATGTTGAGATTGCTCAGGGACTGGATCCGTTTTGTAATTCCCTATGCGTAAACCTGAACAGTTTTGAAGACATTATCATCAAGAGGAGAACATCTGATATGAGATGGAGATTCTGATAGTCAGATATTTTATGTCTCAAATGTAGAACATACTTTGCATGCATGCTTGTACTCTTGCTTATGCCAAGATCATTGCCTGTAGAATATAATTCTTCAATTGAAGTGAACTATTTTTAGAACTTTCTCAGTCATTACATTTAGTCAGATGGATAAAGATCTTTTAAGGAGCAAGTTCACAATTTCTGGTCACTACAAAATATACTGATACTGCACCGTTTGGTGATTTTTGCTGTCGGAGTGCTCAGACTGGAAGACATACAACAAAAAGTCAATGAATGTTACTTCTTGGCTCACTTCTTTTCCAAGAAATTGTACACAGCTATTTTATTGATGACCAAAACTTGCTTCTCGTTTCAAATGCAAGGGATTTCTTCCTTTTTGCTCTGCTTGAAAATATGACTATTGTATTCCAACAAATTGCGCACATTATTCGGAATTTATTCGGAATTTATATCAAAGCGGCACCTGGTCCACTGGCGTCGAAGAGTGTGCCGGCGAAAAATAAGATAATTGAGAGTTTAAAGTAAGTTAGCGCATTTAATTTTCAACATTTATTTGTATGTACTTATATGCACATGTGCTCACAATCAAGGTACTGTGTAGCGGGTTGCGGACCGCTAACAATGAAAGCTGGCCAAATACATTCAGATTTGATGTACAAAAATTGCCCCACGTGATGGTTAACAAGTGAATGGATAAAGTCCCACATAATGACCTTGGCAAACATGAATCAAAGTTATCACTGATGGTAGTCTTTACTGTTATTTTTGGCTTACCAGTAACAGGAAAGGGTGTTTGTTTGGAAAATCAATGCATTTTAGATGACTGGTACCATGGCAGTAATAGTATCCACATGCTATAAATCACAAATGGGATACCATAGCATAACATATCATAGCATACCATACCATACAGTACCATACCATGTTGTATATGTGAACAAAACCACAAGGATTTCTCTTTTGAAAATGGAGTGTTGAAAGTGAGTGATGTGCTGCAGCATAACATGGTTTTGCTGAGGAACCTCAAGAAGCTTGGTCAATGGGCACTGTGAAAATACGGTAATAAGCAACCGCTTTGAGAAATTACATCTCCGCCATATTGAAATGGAAGCAATAAGCCTGAGGCCATCATGTGTATTGCCTTTAAAAAGAACGAAAATCACACACAACAAAGCTGTTATATATATATACATATATATATATGAATATACACATATATATATAATATATATATAATATATATGTGTATATATACACACATATATTACATATATATATATAATATATATATATATATATATATATATATATATATATATATATATATATATATATATATATATATATATATATATATATATATATATATTGGGGTAACGTGCCCTGATGAAATTTGCAGTAGATTTGCAGGAGACAGGCAGGGTTGTTTCAACTGAACAGGCTTGTCAGTGCAGCTGGGCTTATAAGATCTTGGATCAGTGTCCATCCTCCCACAATTTACATTTTTGTCAATTCCTGCAAAGCACGAGGAAGACTTTCTTCGAACTTCGCGGGAAGTTTCACTTTGTTTTTTTCTCCCCTGGTTGTTCAACCATCAAGTGATTGTTTGATTCATTTTAAAGTTTTGGGCCAGATTACAAGACATCATCTATTCAGAAACTTCATTGTCATATACTTCGACATTGTGCTGGGACACGTACGGGCTCCTCTATACAGTATTGTATTTAACAAGTGGTACTGCAATGTTTTCCTGAATTTGTGTGGGGTTTTGTAATTTTTGACTTCTCCTAAACTACAAACTATTTGTTTTAGAAATGTACCGTGACTCCGTGTTCACCACAGTTTTTCGCCAAATTGAAATATATTTATTTGACAACTTGAAACACGTTCTTGAAGCTACACACAAGGCTCAATAAATCGTGTATGATTGCCCAGGGCAAGCCAATTTGAATTTTGGAAAGTTAAAATTAACACAGGTTTCCCCTGCCTATTTGTACACCCCCACCCCCTTGTCTTTTTATAGTGAACTGATATGTTTGTTCGAAACAAATACTTTTTGACTCAGTTACAAGGACTGTTTGTTTGAAATACTTTAAGTGGGACTCATGGACAAGGAACGTGAAAATGTGACTAAAATCCATAACCGAGTGTCAGATGGCTGAGTGGCGGTACAGTTGCAGGTTTCATGTGTGGGCAAACAGCTAGGGGTCATTGATTGCAGAAGATGCCAAAGGAGCCATCAGTTTCTTGCAAAACACAGTAAATGTATTTTTGTTAAAGGTGTAAAGTACATGATATTTAATGTTTAAAGAAAAACATGTTTCATGAATTATACGCCGTTCAGCTGGTATCTAAAAGATATAACTTAGGCACAAGCGCACAAGCGTCAGTGAGACAAGCCTCAAAGGCTTGTGGTATTGATGGGTAAGCCACTGGAATCCGTTTGAAAAATTTAAAAACGCGGGTGTAATACATTTAATTTCGATAAATTTAGGATTCAAGCGGTAAATGATGAAAGCAGTGTAATAAACTTTTGAAAAGCCTGAAAGATACGAAAAAAAATAATAATCGCTGGTTACACGTCTTAGCTGAAATAGTTATGCAAAATGACCACTACAAAATGCCATAGCACCACTGCCTTGTCCCTTTGATCACTATTTATTCTCAAAACTTAAAATGTGAAGTTTGAATTGCAATATGATGCATTTAAAAATTTGATTTGTTAACATTTACATGCAGCACAGGAATTTCTTTAGTTGTATCATCAATATATTATATTTTATTGAGTACAGGTTTAAATATGGTGGGCACATGGAAATATAACTATGGAAGGAAATAACCTGGCCGAGTCCGTGTAAAAGGGTCATGCGCCTGTTACGATATTTGCAGGTAGTAAAACCAGGGAGGTGAAGCCATGTTTTAATGAAAGACGTATCTTATGAGTTACCATGGCTTTGCCAACAATGCCATTTTATGTGTGTCAGCCACAATTGTCTCTCATGCTACAGTAATTTCAAAACGCATATTATTCTGCTACTGCCAAACTTGACTGGGATTGTGCACCATATGCCATGGGCCACAGGCGCTGAATGTACAAACGAAATGGCCAACTTTCACTTTTTGTGGTCAGCAACTGCTTCAAAATACCTTAATTCTTCAACATAGGTGAATATATGGACTATAAAACATGAAACTTAATGCACTTTAGTCTTTTCACCACGTTCATTCCTTTTCTACGTTATACTGTTCCGCAGTTCCTGCTCATTTTATTCAATTTATGCCAGCAAACATTTACACGTGATGTTCACATATCACTATGCAGTGGACAAGATAGTTGTGGCCAGAGGGCGACTTTTCAAGAGATATTCTTCGCTCCTCATCTTCAATACCCATACTATCTTCATGGTGTCACGGAACACCATAATGGTGATGTTTATGATATTCACCTTACAATGTTTATCGTTATAGATAATAAATGGCTGCTCATTGATGCAGATGTTTGTCAATTAAGGGTTGAAAATCATGGCTTCCAATTACCACAATGATATTTACTTTGTCATATTCGGAAGACATTATTGGTTAGATAGAAACATGTTTTTATTCCATTTGTCCTGAACTTGTCTTATTTGACTCAAATTCAAGCCTTATTTACATCCAAGATTTTGAAACAGACTTTGTGGTTTGTTTTTCCTATGTTTGCATCAGAAACCTTCTGCAATGAAAGGGTCATTCGCTTAACGGATTGGTAAATACAAATATAAAACGGCTATGACATCTTGTCACCATGTCATCATGTCACCAACTAAAGTCATTTCTACGAATGAGAAACCAGTGTACACATAGACTGTATTTATACTTACAAAGACACACTGACAACACCATACAATTAAATGTGTCTGTATCAATCAGGTGCACTTTATTCTTTCACATTCAAACATCTTTTACCCACATAAATGTGTTATTTTCGCCCTGGTTTCTGCAAGCATGACAACAAAAAATAGTAGAACTATTTACTCGTAGTGAAGATTATCTGTGGACCAAAGTTCACATATGTATTTTAGTGTTAAGTTGCAGAGTGTTCGTTTGATCTGTACTTATCAAGATTCGTGCAATTTGACAGGCTTACAGCTGTATCTCGAGCATTGAAGCTACTTATTGAGATAAAATATAAAAAAGGTACCAGCTATGAATTTTAATTGTGGACGTTAAGAAAAAAGAGACAGATTGATTTGTCTTGTAAGATGCATCCGGAGGCTCCATTTATTTCCGGAAATTTGAAAAATTAGCCCTAATTAAGTGTTATTACTTTTAAAAAGGCACTACATCAACACCTAAGCCCCAGGTCTATAGAAGTATTATTATAACCTACCACTCCCCATTTTATATGGACACAAAAATGTCAACAGGGCATCATATGTAGCACATTTGCCATACTGTAATACTACATAAAGGCTTTGGGTCCTAGTCTTAAGGTGTTTAAGATTAGCAAAAAAAGATAGTACTACCAAAGAGTGCTGTTTATGACCTGTCTGACTAATAAGGCAGAAACCCGCATGTGGATAACATGTGCAACACACCTAATATGTATCCAGCACACCAGATATTTAGAATTAAAAGGCCCCAGTTTCTGGGGTCATGGCCTTCTTTAAAAAATGGGTAGCCACCCTGATAGCTCCGACTGAACAACTTCAAGTCAAATGCCTCCCTTGTCTCTGTTAGCAAAGATACGAAGCTCGCATATTACCTTTTCCAACTTGCTGCACTCTGGTGATCAGTTCGTGCATATGTTTATTGTTTTGGAAGGATAGTGAGTCTCTGACCAGCCTTAACATGTACATCCAGGCGCTTGGAACACCAGCATGGTACTTCTTTAGGCCTGCTCTTGGATGAATGCTGGGGGGGGGGGGTGCAGATACTACAAGAAGCACAGATATGTATATAATTTAGGCAATGTAAAGCCATATTGTACCAGAACAAATATATTTGGTCTCACCAAGATATCCCTCAAAGTGGACATCATGACACTGTTGCGGTACATCATACCTGAGGGACTCTGGAACAGGAAGACACTGTTAGGAATCAGGTCTTCCTGCTTGTGGTAAGATCCCCAGCCCGTGGAAACAGTTGTGACCTGCATAGTCATATCCATGTAGATATATGTAAATAAATGCGAATTTGTGCCCACCAAATTACAGTCTAGTGTAAAGTGGCGGGCATGAACAAAGCAAACCCACTATTGGTAAATATATATATATATATATATATATATATATATATATATATATAGGTTCACTATTTTTAATTGGTTCTGCTTTATATATATATATATATATATATATATATATATATATATATATATATATATATATATATATATATATATATATATATATATATATATATATATATATATATAAAGCAGAACCAATTAAAAATAGTGAACCTCTGTGCCATGAGCATAAGTGTAAAGGGACTTCGAATTGTGAATCTTGGTCGAACTTTTCACTTGGCTAGTTGATGGTGCCAAAGGTCTGGATTTTTTAGCCCACAGTGCGCTGATAAAAAGATATAGTAATTTTCATCACTTTTGGTTTCTTTGTGTTGTGGGCCATTGCTCAGACTTTTTGAAATTATATTAGAGATGTATTTGCACAAATATCATAAAAATGGTAATTCTAGGGAAATACCCTTCTGTGACAATGTACAATACACATCATATAGCATTACCATCGGGCCTTGGCCAGTATTTTGGGGGATTCTCCCGATGGCTCAGAGGTCAATGATGAACTTGACGCTACATTTGGCTGGGCAATGATGCCAATGGTCGAGGGTTTGAATTTCACAGTAGGCTGACAAACAATTGGGGTATTTTTCATTAATAAAAAAGTGGGGATCCCAAAGCTATTGTATGAAGCAATAGAAAATCATATAAAACTACATGGCAGTTCCTAAATGTAGTATATCTTCGTCTATCCTGTGGGTATACCACAACTTAATAGGTAGGTAGGTGTACCTGCTCATTGGTCACTCTTCATTGCAGCATAAAGGTAAGTTTTCTGACATTCATGTGGATATTCAGTCATCGAGAGCTGAATTTCGTAAAAGGCAGGGTCAAAAGCTGACTGCTAGGGTTATAATATGGCAATATTCCTTACTGCATAAAGTCTTTTGAGCCACAACACTCTGTTGTATCGGCAGTGCTCACATGGCAGCAGAGTGGGCTAAAATATGGGCTTTCAGAATGCTACATAGTGTATGTTCCAAGCTGGAAGAGCAACAACGAAGTCTCGAGACTTTGTCTCTTGATACTGCACAGATCTGTGGATATGTGAATATTTTCACTTTTCGCCTCGCTGTTCTGAATTGGTTTTGCTCACATAATACTACTTAGAGAATGTCACACTCCAAGCATCTCGTATCTGTCATAGCAGGCCTTGCCAGTAGTTGTTTCCATAGTTCTTTTTTTTTCTCCTTGTCAGAGCACAACTAGCGAGCACTTGAATCTTGAATTTATCCATTAATGCAAGACAATTTTTTAACCAAAATCGTTGGCGGGGAAACAGTTTGTAGATTGCTTGATCATACACATGAATAATATGTATGGCAACTTATATTAAGGGAGGAATATAGCAACAATGTGTCCGTCTGTCGGGGATGTCAGACTGACGGAGCAATGTGTGATAGTGCCTCGCACTGTTAGCTACAGGGGTAGTTCAAAAAGTATGAATCTGAACGCGAATTGAGACAGCGAATGGTTTGCGACTCCTTTACTTTTTGTCTGCAGTGGAGGGAAGGCGACCTTGAGTTCCCAATGCTCAAACACTGGATCCCCGCTTGAACAAATGGGACTGCCTGGTCGTGACGTGTATTTTCAACGATTGACAGTGTTTTAACATAATAGATGTGAACGAAACCCTGTACCTTTTTAACATTTAGCGCTGATTCAACATTCAGAGGTGCGACGGCACCTATGTGTAATTTTTTTTTGGCAATCTTTGTACCCTAGCGGAAATAAAATTTCCGTTATTTAACAGTTAGCGTTCTTTTAACATTAACAGTCCGTACCATATGTTCTCTGGCCTTTCACATGCATGCTACATAAGGTTTTGTGCATGCAAATAGGAGGTATGCATATTTAACTATATTTACTGCAGATTTGCTTTTGTCCCCTCGGTTGCTAGGCAACAAAACTATATCCCTCCGCCATTATGAAGGCACTTGTACCCGTTATATTGCATAACCATCCAGAAATAGCACTTTTTCGACCAAATAAATGAAATTTTCTGAATATGTTTGGCATGTTTTTATGTTTTTAAACTAAGTAGATGATTTTTCTACAACTTTTTGCTTTCTTGAGTTTTTACTTTTATCACGGAAGCACGTTTTGGCCTGCTTTATGTATGAATCTGCCCTCCTGCCTTTCAAGTCCCTTGATGCAGTTTAAGTGGCTGCACAGGATCCCAGTTAGCATGAATATCTCCTGGTAACTGTCCTCATTTCAAGTAGTGGAGAAGAATATCCAGCACAGACATCCAGTTCACTCTTGGATGGGCCAATCTATCGATAGATCAAAGTAATGACATTTTCCCAAGCCTTCTTCCAGTATGTAGCGTGTCCTCATTGGTAAAGAAGCACAGTCGTACAAAGTAGACAAGAAGTTATGTTTTTTTATCAATGAGGCCATATTGTGGCCCATGTTTTACATCCATGTCATACTTGTTTTAATTTAGTAAGTCACGTGCCCGCTATTCTGGGAATACGATGCCTCAGTTGAAGTTACGTCATCAACCTTTCGTTACCAGGAAGGACAATTTGATGCTCTATGAGCACAGCTTAAACACATCTAAACATGCAGGACACCACGTCACATATTGACTTTATCATTGTACTGCCATATGTCTTCAACCGAGTCGCTGGGCCTCACAATATCATATCGTAGTTTATGTGAGTCTTGCATTTCCACCGATGATTTTTTTTGCAATTCTTTTGCATTTTCATCTAGCTTGTTTATCCATTCCACCAAAAGATATCCACACATTCCTATGGCAAGGGCACTCATAACTATGAAGATCTTCACGTTCACACAGAGAAAACTGCTGTAGCCATAACCAGCAATCATTCCAACGGACTCCCAAAGGCGGTAATTGGAGAAAGCAGCTTCCGAGTCCTTTGTGAAAATGCATCCATATAGTGCTACAATGAGAATATAGAAAACAACAAAATAAAAAAAAACTCGGTACACACACACACACACACACACATATATATATATATATATATATATATATATATATATATATATATATATATATATATATATATATATATATATATATATATATATATATATATATGCATCCTTAGCTGGGGTTATCCTGAACTCGTTATTGCATTGCTGCATTGTACTATATTACTTTTTTCTTTTGGTCAAATAAAACTGCTCTGACTCTGATCTGACTTTATATATATATATATATATATATATATATGTAAAGACATCGACGTAGATGTAGACGTATTTCAATTTTATGCGGGCAATAAAGATTGCCAGGCGGCTATGCAGAATAAAAGTATATCTAGAAAACATGTACAGATGGAACCATTCCCTTAACAATGGGCTTCAGTAGTAGCTTTAACCTGCACTTCATTTGTCCCCTGCCCCTAGGCGGAGCGTGGAGAAACATGACAAAGGTCAAGATGAAGGGAATCATGGGGTGCGTTCGTCTGTTCATCTGTTCTTCAGTCAAGCATTTCGTATCGATATTTATATTTCAGAAACGTTATGAGACACTCAGGTACCATTTAATCTTTGCTTGACCTTGTCACAAGCACCCTGCTCCCCCTGACGTCTATGGGAAATACTATCCTTGAGCTTACGCCCACAATTTCGCATACATTTTGCTCAAAAGAAAAAGAATACCGTGGTGGATTAAAAAGCAACCTATTCCAACCGAAGCACAACTTTGGAAAAGGTAAATATTTTAAAATCACAAACAAATATCTTTGGTACTAAATTACTTTTAAAGTACATTTTTAACTGCACTTTTCGAGACTACATTACTAAGTTATTTGGGTTTGATATGTTGATTACTCTGATTGCATACGACTATGGCTGATGGGAATCCTTTGATGAGGTGCAATCTGCAGGAAGAGGTTTTGTCATTTCTTTTGGGAAGCTACATTAGGCATGTTTGTCCGTATCTTGATAGCCACGAATGACACAGACGGTGGTCAGTGATACATGATGTACTTCACGTATTTGTGAGAGATACCCTGTTTTTGCTTAGCCTGAATAAAATTTACTTGGTGGTTCAATGAAAAGCATCATACAAGACATCTTTCTTCTTGCTTTGCATTTACCCTTTAACACTTCTGTAAATAAACAAATCGTGAAACATAGAGTATATGCACATATTGAAAGTAATGGTACTTTCTAGATCATATGTTTAGAGAGGCGGATGATATTTTGATTTAATTTTAATATTAATGTATAATATCACACAGCTAAATTGATTTATGCCGATACAAAGTAAATGCTAGATGCCAACTTTGACTGAATGTGTCTCTTCTTCACAGTATACACTTTTTTCAGAAGAGTAAAACTATGATCATTCGAGAAAGAAAACTATTACAGCCGATGCCTTAAAAGTCCTACTCTATTAACAAGAGTGTAAGAAACAAGAAAGTATTAAAGTATTATGTGATCGCTATTACCACTCTACATTTTAAGGTGGTGGAAACTGGAAGGATTACTATTGTCGTTGTTTTCATTACATTCATATACATGATTTGGAAGGAAAAAAATTGAAAACAATTACCGTTTATTTGCGTTTGCCATATAGAATCTCCAAGCCCCCACAATGCAGGGAAGATAAAAAACAGATAAACCTGGTCTGGGTGAGGCTTCCAGAACAAGAACGTAATCAATAAACCAAAATGCGTCACTGCACCTGGAATACAATATATAAATAAACATATATGTATATATATTATATACATATATTTATCTATTTAGTTATAAGCAGAGATAAATGTAGTTCCTGTCCATATCCGTTAACTAGATTTTTATTCCGTGGAAATACTACAGACCTAACATGAAAAGCTCAGCAATGGTGAAATATAAGTAAAGTTGTATATCTTTTCAAACTGATGGTTATTCTTTCTGTTTTACTTACAGGTTACGCACAGACAACATATAGACGTGTGGATGTATTAATATAACCCACCAAGTATGAATATTGGCAATCGACCAGTTTTCTTCGCAATTGCACCAGAACTGAACGAAACTATTGCTCCGACAACACCAAAACACATGACCGTGTAGCCCACCATCCAAATACCGAGAGCACACGCGGTAAACGCCTACAAAACATCATTTGGTTTAAACATACTATATCTAGTTGCAATCCTCTAAACGAGGGGCATGTGGTTTCAATGAACCTCCCTGCTCAGCTGAGGACCGGAGTTCCCTGGACTAAAAAAAATTGGAAGAAAAGAGAAAAAGGAAAAAGGAAAAAGATTAGAGGAGAGGCTGAGAAAAAAACATAATTAAGCAGGATCAAAATAATAATATGCTTAGTAAAAATGAAGGCGTTCCACCAACCACCCACCCACTCCCAAAAAAATTAAGAAAAGGAGTTTAACCCTTAAAAAAGTTTAATGTTTCTCCTATGAGTTCCACACTAAAAAAATATAAAGCACTTCGCAAAGGAGTTTTAGCCAACCTACCCTGCACCCAAAAAATACAAACAAGGAGTTTACCCTCAAAATTTTAATAATTTTCTTTGAAGTTCCACCTAAATAAGGATATAATGTATTTCGCAAAGGAATTCCGCACCACCCACCAACCCACAAATTAAAACAAGAGTTTCACACTTAAAAGTTTAATATTTTTCCAATAAGGTCCACCCTAAAAAGGTTACAATTTAATTTTGCAAAAGAGTTCCACCCCATCACCTCCCCGAAAAAAAAAAGAAAAATAATACCAAGGAGTTCCATCCTGAAAAGTGTTTAGTGTATTTCTCAAAGTTGTTCAATCCCCCCACAGACAACACAAATGGACCTGTGTTGAGCTTTAGCTGAATACGTATAACATTTAGAAGTATTTCGAAGACTTGTCTAAAAAATCACTATAATGTGAATTAGCATTACAACGCCCATTGTCTTACATAGTAATAAATAAGAAATGTACATTTACCAGTAAGTAGCCGAGTTAAAAAATTGCTAGAAACTCAGAAATTCACAGCAGTGCCACGTAGTGAACAAATTTCTTTGACCCTTTCACAAGGAATATTTCCACAAAGTTTCAGTGAAGAGGTCGAAAGAAGCAAAAAACACATACAAAAATCTTTTTTTAAAATCCGAAAAACATTGCAGCGATATGAGAGCTCCACACTCATATCTTATTTAAAGTTCGAAATAGAGAAAAGGGAGGGGGTATAATATGAATGTTGGGAGTAAAATGCAGTCTGCAACAGTTTGATACTTATAATAAGGGTGACTAATATGGCTTGCCAATCAACCAATGAAAGAGTAGATGGGTATATTACTTTGGAATGCTATGACATACAAGTATTATTTCAGAGAAACAATAGGAGTCACAACATACGATCATTATAAGACAGCATACAAAAGTTATGAGTATTCATAGAAAGAGACACGTGATTAAATGTATTCCAGACGAATTAAAGGACGAAACATACATGAAGCCAAATTATTGGCAAAGGATTCACCAAAATGCACCATTTTACGTGTTATTTTTCACAAAAAAATCTACTTTGGCACGGAGGCACAACCCCCCCCCCCCCAACCTGTCCCTAGTCGGTGGCTCCATGCTCCCTCATAGTTCAACCTTTATGTTTGAAGCCCCCACCCCTTCCCCACCCCACCCCACCCAACCCCCATTTTGACCTCGTTACGGGTCTGGGCTTGGATACGCGTCAGGAATAACAATGATGCACAAAGGGGAATAACGATTGTGAATAAGGATTTTTCCATGTGTGAATGGCTTTTGTATGACGAAGGCGAACTAAAGAACTACACAAAACACTCAACAAATGTATGAGACAGCACAAGGCATACATACAAACAAACATTACAACCATTTTAAATGATCAACCAAGGATAAAATAAACTAGTGCACAGGCAGCATTAATCAATTTCAGAAGCACAATAACAGAAAGAAAAATGTTCTGATCTCTCTCTCGATCTCTCTCTCTCTCTCTCTCTCTCTCTCTCTCTCTCTCTCTCTCTCTCTCTCTCTCTTGTTTTTCATTCTTTCTGATATCCGTGTAGGGTATGATATTGCGACTGAGCATCTACAGACAGCACCATTTCCCGTGGAATGAAATTTATGTCCATGGTAACGTTTTGAAGTGAATCAGTATACGCAACATGTAAAATTTGGGATTGTTTACACGCCGAAAATACACATTAAAGCAACATACTATAGCAACCATTAATATAAATATTTGCGAAGAGGTAAACTGGTAATTAGCAAGTAGATTAATCATTTGAATTTCAGTAAATGAAGTCAATGCCAGGCAAAAAGAAATGCGTCGTGCATACGATAACCACATAAACTTACGCAACACATTTCTTAGGTTGGTTGGTTGGGGGGGGGGGGGGTATCGGTTAAATTTTCAAGGGAAATGTCGGAGCAGCAGGTTGACTTACTGCAGTATACTCAGCAATCATGAAGGTTTGTTCCATGCCTGTATACATCGTTAGCGGGATTAAGAGTAGTTGCTTCTTCGACACCATGTGGCGTACAGTCGCTGATATAAGCTTAATGCTAAATTTATTTTCATCTGCTCCTGTGTGTTTCTTCATACGGTCCACGAAAAATGCAATAATCAAGCATCCTATTACTCCAAATGCCATATCTATGGCCACCAAAATTCGCACCTGGAAATGGGAGAAACATTTATTTTTAAAAAATAACGCTTCATGTCCGACCTTAACGAAATATGTAATCTCGAAGAGAAGTGAAGCTTCATTTTGCGTTTCAGGTTGTAAATTGCAAAGAACCATGTGAATCTGATTTTCATAATTTTATCAGACAAATCAAAAGGAATTTGATACGAATTTTATCAATATCCTCTTCATATCCATTGTCCTGAGTCAACGTTGTCGTTATGTTTTAACATAAATGTAACATTTTTCATTTAAAAATTGTCAGATCAAATATTTGCACATTTTTTGAAAAAAAATAAATAAATAAATGGATAAATCAATAAATGAACTAATTAATTGATCAGCCAGTCTATCAATTAATCTATTTTATATAACTACTATCATCTTATCAATAAATGGGATAATCAATCACTGGCATCGTTTTCACGGTTATCAACAACACACAAGCATCACTTTATAATAAATATCTTATTTTAGATGTTAACGGGTATGAACTAACTCCTGTCTTTGTATGTTTTAACAATGAAACCAATTTAAAGATGACGGTACCCAAATATGGGGAGGACGCCATTATAATATGCACATATTTATTTTGCTCAAATTGGAACTTGTTTCAAAGGGGGGTATTAGTCTGATTTACGTACAAGGTGCATATCAAGGACTCCTCCCATGTCAGGTTCCGGCTCAGGTGCATGTGTTATGCCACTAATATTTGTAGTGACATTAATGGTATCATTGGCAAAGTTTGACATGCTGATTGGAGGAAATGCCTGCATGATACCTCCGCTGTTTGGACAGTTTCCAGCCCCACAGAAAGCCAGATGGGAATCGTCTTTTGGTGCTGCAATGGTGTCATTCTCCATTGTATTTACCTTCCCCATACTGAGCACAGACGACGAGACAAGGTTTCCCCAGATTGGGCCTGCGGAAAAGTATAAATCTCATGATTATCTATTCGCCAGACGCTCCTCCCCGCATACAAATCCTTTGTGCAGCCTTTGTTGCACAACACGCGGTCTTGCTTCGTCAAAATTACTTTGCCATTTTATACGATATTATAATGTAGCTTTACACGTTCATGGTACCATGTAAATGTTAAAACGCGGGATCACGTAATTGTGTAGACGTGGTGTCATTCATATGTTTAGACGTGGTGTCATTCATATATTTAGACGTGGCGTGACATGAATGTTTAGACAAAAACACAAGACGCTTACCTTTCATGATATATTGATCAGAATAACAGTTGCCAGGATACATGCGTTATAACAAATAAAACATTTTTATCGAGCACTTCTTGTGGTGATATAAATGTTTGGAACAAACACAAGACGTTACCCTTCCAGGATTCAACATCTCTCATGTACATATACCAACACAGCTTAAACATGGTGTTCTTTTGAAACCATATAGCATAACAATCTATTTAAAATATCGCAGTCACCAGAGCATGTAGATGTATTTTTAGGTGTCATACTTTGGCTGGTATTGTTCAAAACGTTAAATTTCACATAATGTGCAGAATTTTAGTGTGAACCCCTCATCACTCGAAACTAAGCATATAATGAAGTTCCTGTTACACCGGTGGATCGGGGGGGGGGGGGGGTCGGGGGTTCTATCGAACCCTCCTCTGCGATGTAAAACAATATAGATAATACGAAATGGAAAATAAAAGAAAATAAAACATTGGAAAATTAAATGAAACAGCATGACATGTTACCGCCGCTTTCAAATTAAGTTTACTGTGTGGAGATATATCTCAACATCAATGATCTTTAAACTGTTCTTACTTCTATATATAATCGTTACGTTTCAATATACACCATGTGCGCTTTTTTTTGTATTAAAATGCTATATATGCACAAAGGCTTGGTCCACGCAATTTTGTAACTCACGCCACTTATGTTGTCATTACGGCTATGACTTTTGTCCATTTTATTTTGAAACCAGCGACAGATTTGTTAGATCGCTTATTCAGTTACGCATAATTATAATACAGGAGGCCAGTCATTCCGCCTCTTAACGTATACTGATACGTATCTGTGTAGTTTCGTTTGGCACAACTTCAGAGCTGTCTTTCTCTTCATCTTTTCTTTTAAGTTTATCAAAATAGAGTTTTTTTAATTATGTAGCCTTAATAAAACAACTGGGGCACACGTCAAAAGAGTTTGTGCTTATTGCTATATATAGTTAACCACAGGGAACTGCTTTAAAGTGGCTTTCCTTTTTGTGTGTGTGTATTCAAGAATAAAACCGTTTGGAAAAAAATTTCCACATCTTCAAAATACAATGAAACTTAACAGTGTCCATGAGTTTGTTCTTATCTGCATCAGGTGTACATTTGTGAAATTTCGAAGTTAAAATTTGCTTATCTAAAACTTTAATTTTCATAAATTAAGACTTGTACCCGAATATGGGCCTAATAAGGACAATTTGGAGGACACATTTTCGGTTCATGATGTTTGGAAAAAGAGAGCATCATTTTTAGAACGCACTTCAAACTTGATTTTATTTTGAAATAGATAAAATTTAAGATACGTGTCCTCTTATGCATGTAGATCTTTTATGTTGGCTTATTTATTCAATTTGCACAATATTTCATTTATCTGTATGGGCACCAATTGATAGAGCAAGGCTTTGCAACTTCAACGTTGTATACTTTCATGAAGGTACACCCAAAATTAAAAAGCAGCAAAGACGTAGATGTACACATTTGTATCTCGATGTCTTGAGTTACTTAGGAACTTGAAATTTTGATTTTCAGAAGTCTAACTGGGATTATATACAGTACCAGTAAAATTACTATATCTTTGTATATCCTTTCTGGTTTGGTTTTGCTTTCAATACATATCTTAATGCTAGACACAATAAAGGGAATCACACGGATACAATAAACTGTTTTTCCAGTGTTATAGATGATATTTGTATCCACTGGCATCTCAAGTTTAAGAAACAGATCTCGCCAAAATGTAGACTTACACTGTATAGATTGAATGTTATGGACGCAAAAAAATGTGTGATGAATCAAACTGAACGAAATAACTGGAGTCATTATGTTGTCGCAGTTACATTAAATCTGCTCGCCGAAATGAGTGGGGGCAGACTAATGCTGGTAGACATTTTCAAGCACTGGCCCTGCCATCCCGTAAAAAGTTTGGAACTTGTCTAACACTGTACGCGATACCCTGAAATGACATATGCAAGCTAACTGGAAAACCCAGTTTATTGAATTTTATGTGTCTCATATCAAATTTCCTATATGTGAAAATAGAGACTTAAAACAAGGAAAACGCGTCTGAGAGTATATTTCCGGGGGACCCTCCCCCCCCCCCACCACCACCACGACACGCCGTTATGAGCTTCGTGCCTTCTGCACTCGCAATTCGAACCCTCCCTTGTAGAAAGTCTGCATCCGCCCTTGAGTGTTACATCTTACCTAGATAACATTCACCTTTGGAATCATGAATTCCGAACTTGTTGGCACTTTTGAAGAACTATTTCATAATTTGCCTGATATTAAACTCGTCTAATCACCGACACATATTTTGTGTTTGTGCTGCTAATGAAAAAATCATACATATATTCTTAATCTTTGGGTCATGTGTCTCAAATAAAAGTATAATATCATTTGCATATGTAATTGCTAAACCTATGGCTAGCCCTGGGTATGGGCTCTATAGATTTGTTTTTAGTGTGTCCTGTACTTGCAGAGCTGTTATATTTTTGGTTTTCGTGTGCACATATCAGAGAATTGCTTTCGTCCATGTCTCTCTATAGTAGCTACTCAGCAAAAATGTACATGCCAAATTGGTTCAAACAAATGTACGATCCATACCCATAGAGTTCAACCAATTCAGGATTGAGTGGCCAGAAACCGCAGTACTGTGATACCCCACCCCCACCCCCATCAGAAACATAAATGATGTTAACATGTGAAGAACAGCAGTCATTAAAAGCAGTCTTCCCACCTTTGAAATAGAATATCCGTTACTATAGACAAAATTTCGACCAAAAATTGGTAGATCTAAGCACCAGTATTTGAAGCACATTATTTAACTTATGTGAGTAAATAGCATTACCTACCAGATTGAAACATCATGAAGAATATGCCAAAGAATCTGGTAATAATAGCATCATCTTTTTCTCCCGTGAGTCGAGCATATTGCAGGCCATTTGCAGTGAAATACGTGCACTGGGCTGTCCACAGTGGCGCCCAGGCCACACCCATGATGAACGAGGCCGGGATTATGGTTTCCCATTTGGGATACATGTTGGCAGACATCCATATTGTGAAACCAATAATTCCTCCAAACATCGTCCATTTGCACCCAATAAGATTGATAATAATGGATGGTAGTATGAGGCAAGACACCAGGACCGTGCCAAAATTACAACTGAGCCCGATAACTCCTAGTCCACCTTCGGAATTGAGGCTACTCTGCAGCATTGCCATGGACAACACCGCGGAGAAGAGAAAAAGGAATGCCAAGCTGATACACGATATATTCTTGATGATGCGCCACTTAGCACGACGTAGTTCTTTGGGACTTCGCGGCATGTCAGTTCCATTGTAATACTCGTCCTGGTTTTGCCTGTCATAGTTGGTCTGAAAGATGATTCTTAGTACAGATATTGAAAAAAATGTCCATGCTACTTTAGTATCGAGATTATCTTCAATTGCAAAGTTCACTTAAGAGCACAATTAACCAATATACATATATATATATACACACACACACACATATATATATATATATATATATATATATATATATATATATATATATATATATATATATATATATATATATATATATATATATATATGTATGTGTGTGTGTGTGTGTGTGTGTGTGTGTGTGTGTGTGTGTGTGTGTGTGTGTGTGTGACTCAAAAGCCACGTTTAAAATGCTGCATAGGAATATAAATTCATGTCATTTTAGTTTACAGTGCATGGCCTGGTTTGTGGTTTCAGACGTGTCTCTTCTTTCTGGATCGTATGTAATTGGATTATTATTATGTAAATTTATGCCATACATTGAGTATTTGTGTCGTTTTCAAGTGTTAGTGCTCGACTACATATCACCTTTCCATCTGTGTGCAAGGTCTTGTATTCTTTGTCTGTGTCTAGACTTTATCTGAGCTTATTTCCATAACCTCCCAACATTGAGATGCAAATAGATATTTCTATCTCAGATATATTTAATGATCTACTTGCAAGGAGCCGCTATGGTCATTTACAGGGCATGTCAAACCTGTTTCTGTGGTCGTTGCTTTGCCCACATTGCACAAAAATAATGCGCGCCCACCAGCGATTAATATATCTCCATTGTCGAACTTCCATCCCTTTCTCTTGTCTGTTGGGTCTGGAAGGCAAGTTTGACTGTACCTGATTTGGAATCGTCAAGACATAAAATTGTCCATAACAGTGAACAGAAGAGAGTTATTGAACCAAACTTTGCCCCTCTGGTGGAGTTGCCTATCACATTCCATTATTACTTTTAGATAAAACAAAGAGCTCATCATTGGGGCACCCCATAACTACATTTTTGGCAGAAATACTCGGTTGCTTCTGGAGAGACTGATTGCTTCTGGGGAGCTTTGAATTTTTTTTCTGGTAAAGATGTAGAAACATTGTTCACTGCCTGGCGGAAAGCAGATAGATTTATATGAAGACTTTCATTTGCCTGCTACAGCCGTTTGCTTCACTTGATCTCTGATGACTTTTGCATTAAAGCTTAACTTCACAAACGTTTTCCTATGTTTCATTTATTTATTATCATTATTTTTTTTTACAACCCATGCCACAGGAGTAATAGAATTGTTCATATCCTGGCCAGTACAGCATTTGATGGCAGTAGCTCTACAATGTGTTGGTCACTTAAGTACGTTCTGTTAAAAATCTAAGTTTCCTTCATACACTCTGAAAGGGCCACAAGACAGTGTCAGAAGCAGTATGCAATCTGATATCAACGATAACACTTCAGGCTCGGAAGCAACGGAACTAAGCAAAGTAAGGGATTGTAAATATTAATCAGGAAATTTCCCAAAGACAAAGTGTGTTGATTTGACCAACTACCTGTTGACAGTGTATGAATTGGTTTATCAATCGAATCTACTGAGAATGCGGGTTTCGTTTTTTTTTTTTTTTTTTTTTTTTTTTTACTAAATAATTATGTGTTTTTCTACTTTTGTTTATATGAGTGTACTGTCAAATGTACTTCTGTATGGTGATGGACGAATAAAGATATGAATAACGTATAACGTTAACAGTGATGATGATGATGATGATGATGATGATAACAATAATAATAATAAAAACTCGTTCCTCGGGTTTTAGCGACATTCTGTTCTGTGCAGCCAACTACCGTATCCTTGGTGTATGACACCTGGTAATGTGCGTCTTACATGTGAGTAAAAACAATATGATGAGAAAGGCCTTCATCGCACAGAAAGTACAGGCACACAAGGTTTTGTTAGCAAGGTGACGTGATATAGAT